>PQWD01004000.1:0-47560 GCA_019425675.1 Leucinodes orbonalis | reverse complement strand
CCTTGCGAGATTTATCAAAATTTTACGTTCACAGTTTCTCTGTAGTGTATATAATATCAACATTGTACCCGTGCGAAGCCGGGGCGAGTCGCTTGTTTATTATCAGAGCCTTTCGGATCGATTTCTTAATACTTTCGAGGATAAAGCTTTACCCAAGGGAACTTCTATGACGGAGACGTGGTTAAAACCCTTCGCAAGCTGCCTGATACACCGACAATAATCGCTGAAAGAGGCTAGAAGAGGAAAGAAGGATCAGATTATCTGGCGCAGAATGTGGGTGAGCTATGTCCAGTTGTGGACTAAGAGAGAAGATACATAGTCATCATATAAGTAGATACCTACGATAATTCCCCTAATGCACAAGTAGTTTTTTATTCGATACCCAAAGCGGGGTTAATTCAACATTTATTATTTCTGCGTTAGGCCCAACCCTATAATAAAACTTTAACACACACTCATCATCAGCCCGCCTCACCAAGGGGCACGAGCCTACCCTATAGGTGTATAGGCCTTAGTCGTCCAAGCGGGCCCAGTGCAGACTGGCCGACTTCACGCACAACCTTTGAATCTTTTCGCAATCTTGCGCAGGTTTCCTCACAATGTTTTCCATCGTCTTTAGAGCGTCGGATAGGGTCGTCTAGCTCGTCCCATGGACGCCGACGTTTACGCACGCGGACGCTCTATACAGTGAGTGCTTTTAAATAGGACGCAGTTTTACAGTCTTGCACAGGGCGCAAAAAAGACTTAACGGCACTGGGTATAATGATTAAGAAGTTCAACCAACTCGGAGCACAAATTTCCTAGACGAATCTGTACCGTGTGTACCACCAAGTTAGAACCACCAAGAAATATTAAAGGCAAGTTTGTACAAAGACAAGCTCAAAGATTTTATAACACACGATTTAAAAAGTGCTTAAAGAATAGTTATTAGAGGTGCCAGTGTAGGTACTTTAAACTTATAATGTATATTTAGGATTATTTATTATATATAGCGTCGGTGGCTCAATGGTGTGGACTGTCGCCCTCCTACCGAGAGGGCTGAGATTCAAATCCCGCCACGTACCAAAGTGTTTCGAATTTTCGAAATTATATGTACGCTCTTACGGTGAAGGAAATATCGTGAGGAAACCTTCATGCACGCCTGCGAAGAGATTCAAAGGTTGTGTGTGAAGTCGTCCAATCCGCACTGGGATCGCGTGGACGACTAAGGCCTAATCACCCTATACGGGTAGGCTCGTGCCCCTCGGTGGGGACGTTTAATGAGCTAATGATGATGATTGTATCTTCAATAGGTTTTATTTTATTTAATTTTTGCAGCTAGTCAAACTACAGAGCACATTTACAAATGGTTTTTTTTCTATTGTGATACAATCTCTCAAAAATTTTCTCCTGTCCGGAGAATATTCAGATCACGAACAAAAACACGATGATGTGATCAATATTTTCCAAATTGCTTTTGATCAGCGTAGGAGTATGCTTTGTGTGGAGTTAATTTCGTAATAAAATAGGCCTTAATCTATTTTATATTTAGTCTGAATAGAAGTGAACCGTTACTGGTGCACAGGTGGTTTTGTTTTTTTGCAGTTCAAGAAACTATCCGCCGACAATAGCGAGGATGGTCCACAGCCCGCGGGACAGATGCAACAATGCACCCAAGAATGATTAATCGAATGCATCCACTAACGCTTTACATGTAAATAAAAAAATACCTACAATGGGCGAAACAAAACATTTCGCCTTTTGTTTAAAGCGTCGACGCCGTCATGTCTGCACCAGACCGATTCGAATTTCGAAGGACGATCATTAATTTTATTTTGTCTTACTCACGCATTCCATTTTCAAGCTCGATATGATCTATAGATCCGATCTATGGGCCTATCGATCATGCGCATTGGAATCTAAATTTATTCATTTAGTGGCATCTTTTTGCAGATGATGTTTGACGTTCGGACCTAGTGATAAATTGTTCATATTTAAATAATTTGAATTTTAGTTTCAATCAACATTTTTAATTAGCTATCGGCTGCGAGTATTATAGGTTTATTAATGCTTCATAGAATGTAAATGCGTTTGTAATATTAGCTACTGAGGTAGTTATAATTACTTGCTAAGATGTTTGGCACGCGTTTGCAGTAATGATATTTGTATCAAAGATTTAAATCTTTGGTATTTTGTTGGGAAAATACGAGTTTTAACTAACTCTTTTAAGTTTATCATACTAGATCTTGACACCATTATGACTCTTTACAATTCAACATAAATTAAGTATTCCCTTACAATTTTAATGTTAATGATTTAAAATGGTAATCGAACTTAAAGTAAAGTGAATTATCTTATGGTGTTAACCAATATATATATATTGGTTAACACCATAAGATTTGGAATATCAAGTATAATACTTGATATACCAAAAAATAGAACGAATGAGTGAAAAATTTGACTACAAAGACACAATCAAGATTCTATTAGCGCATTTTCAAATAAACGGAATTGGGGCCTAGGAGAGACGTCGAGCCAGACGTAAAATTAATTTCTATAAAGGGTTAAAGAACTATTAAAATACTTGACATTAAGTAAAAAACAAATTATATTTAATTCTTAACAATCTGTGCGTTAACGCTCATTGGGTGATCATAGAAAAAGACTTTATCAGCGGACAACTAATTAACTTCAAACAATATTTCATCTCCGGGGATTGCATGACGCAAGACAAAAAACAAAAGGTCCGAATGACCGCGCCAAAACCAAAAAGCTCTGTCCAAAACAAATAAAACTGAAACAAAAAATGAAGCCGGTTAATAAGCTGGATGACATTTGGGAATTCGAAAAATTCATTCAAAGCATTATTAATAGCGCCCTCGAAGCGGGTTCCATATTATTAAAACGAGAAGACAACCATTACTTATCTTTAGACAAAGTTCCTCGGTTAAAGCGTCGCGTACGCATACTCCGATTCAAATAATTGTTACACTCGAATACATTTATGGTACTGTTACCCGTTTATTAACAGGGTAATGTTATGAACGTCACTTCTACCGAAGCTGTCGTTGTATATCAAAATTATTATGGCTGAACATTTGTCATTTTTGAGCGCGCAAGCTCGTACTTGCGTATTTTGTCATACCTGTTGTCTTGTCGCTGTATAAAGATTGCTTCTCGCAACCGGAGTCGGATGGCGTGATAGCAAATAATTTTATAAGGTCCTTTAACAATATGTCAAGCCGTTTCGTGTGACGACTTTTTCTTATTTTCAATAAATAATACGTTCGCTCATAAGTTTACATTGTTCGATATCGAGCGCGCCGCGCGGGACCATATATCTCAAAATTCATTTCTTTGAAAAATGTTACAAAGCGGGTTCTTTATGCATTTTGTAGATTCATTTGTTATTATGGGAAATGGTAATGTGATTAGTGTTTTGCGAGTGTGCTTGATTGATTGCTGATTGTCATTACTAATGAATTGAAGAGTTCTGAGACATTTAGGTTTTATACGTATCTCTTTGAGTCTTTAGCAACAAATGTTTTATATTATCGTGAGCTTATCGGGATTCTGGATATGCAGTGAGATCTTTAAAACTTTGTTATAGAAAACATGGTTCTCTTAACATGCCTTTCCAGTCAAGGCTAGTATGTTGTGTTGAGTCAAAATCTTGGTAGTTATTCCAGCCATTGGGAGACTATTGAAGAATTGTTGACTTCTTTCTTTTTTTAACCTATCGCAATCCTTTGCTCCACCATCGACCTTTCGCAAGTCCCCTTTCCATCAGGCCAGAAAGCCTTCAACGCTACGCTTGCCAAGACGTGATCTCCGCTCCGGAACTCGTCTACTCTAACGGCCATCATTTTTGCTACATACATGACCAGCCAACTGCCACTTCTAAGTGCTTGGTGCCTAAAAAACACTAAACTACTTAAACTCTCTTTAAATGAAACAAATGTTTTATACAAAAACTTTTATTCATAACAACAACAGTTTCCACGCATTAAAGCAACATCACAATCTGTCAACACAAATTCAATTACAATAGGAAATTAGCCGTTGAGCGTGCGAGCACCTCATTAGTGAATAGGTACGGAACGAGAGATAGCATCGCTTTATCCACGACGAGGACAATGCCTTACAAATTAATAATTCACGCTTATAATGCTATTAGATGTAATTTTAATTTGGTCTATTGGTATGTTCGATACGCTGTTGGTAAAAGCTGCGGTTGGGTTAAGAGCGACTATAATAATCTATATATCCACCTATATATAATATATAAATAAAATTGCATTGTATGTTTGTAATATTGAATTAATCTTTTTTTCATGCTATGAATATACATATGGTACATACACCAAAATAGCATTTTTTTTTGGCTGTCTATTTGTTCCGGGTAACCTCTGAAATGGCTGGACAGATTTGGACGCGACTTATTTTATCAGTTATCTGATGTATTGAGGAAAAATTCAGGCCACTTTTATATTCGGAAACAACCACGAGTTTCTGGCCGGAGTCTTCTCGGTAGATAGTAACCCTCCGAACCGGTGGTAGATTCATTAAAAATAACGTCTTCTTTGACGCTCTTACGGTGAAGGAAAACATTGTAAGGAAACCTGCGCACGCCTGCAAAAAGATTCAACGGTCGTGTGTGAAGTCAGCCAATCTGGTCCACTGGGCCCTAACTACGGACTAAGGCCTGTACACCCTAATGATTTTGATGACGAATCAAAAGTGTAATTTTATTAAATAAAGCGTTTTTGAGTTTGGAGTATAGAACCTTTAATGATGGTGATAAACAAAAATGTTTCTGTTATGAGACATGCTATCAACTTAGAGTTATCTCTACCGAAAGGTTACCCATAAACCCCTGCAGACACAATCCCATTTTATTATAACTGGAATCCTGGCGGCTCAATGGTTAAATAGTAGTTTTCGCTTAAACTATAGTCACAAATTGTCCAAAAATAAGTCCCTGCGACTAAGCCGATGAAAAATAACGTCACCGATGGGAATGGCACCCATTCTTAGTTCACTTAGTTGATAACTACTTCATAACTACGAGTATGTATTTATGAAGTAGTTATAATGTATGAGCAGTGCTGATGAAATTTGATGCCTTGTAATTAATAATAACAATCATCTCCTCGGCCAGTCAAGCCGCAGCTCAAAACTACAGTTCTTTTTCTGTTTATGGGATTTCATCAATGCCTTCTTATTGTTGTATAGCCGTATCGATCTGGTCGATGGTCGATTGTCCGATACAAAACATTGGATTGTTCAATTTCATTGTGAAAGAAGATATACCCGTTTACACATCCGACATTCGGACGATATTATCTGACTTTAAATTTAATAACGCCTTAACCTTTTGGCGTGACACGATTGTTAAAATTGTGTAATTCGCTAGACGCATGCCGGGGTCATTGTCTTAGGTCGTTCGACATTCTTCTAATAAGAAGAAAGAATGAAAATTGGGTACAATATACAAAGGATTTTTTTCTAATGAAGCTGGTTTTTGTGATAAATTATAAAAGATAGACCCCATTGGTAGGCTCAAAAAATAAATTCTAATAGATCAAATTTAATAACAATCGTTTGGTGTAAAGTTTAGGATAGGCACATGGATTAGAGTTCAAACATGAACTATCTAAATTAATATTCCTCTTAAATCTTTTTTGGCAGCATGCGCTACCAAAAAAGGCTTAAGAGGTGCATCTTAAATCAATGAGTGGATTTGATTAGGTATGGTAGAAAACATTGTATTTGCGTGCTTCACAATAAAATTATAATGAGATTCCTTGAAAGTCATGCTTATAAACAATAGGATGTCCAAAGATCAGTTAGTTTTGCGTCAGATTTCATACGACTGAGTTACCCTTTTACAATCACAACTATGCTGTGTTTTCAATTATGTGTGTAGTTCTTTGAATTCAATTCTCTCTAAGCAGCGACTTAAAAGAGCCATATTTGTTTAATTTATGTTTACTTTACTGCCTCCGTGGACAAGTGGCCTGAACACGAGGATTCGAATTCCATGGGGAAAACGCAATTTTTCCCAGTTTGTTATGATAGTGCATGCTAAATCGCGTAAGGGTTGTCTGATAAAAGATAATTCCGTGCTTCGAAGTAAACGCTAAGCCGTCGGTCCTTGCCTTGGGCCCGCTTACTACCTACACCTCAATCACCTCAGAGCTAAACTGTTCCCTGCAGTGGGACGTTAGTGGCGTAGCAAAGCGTAGGCGGAGCGGGCTACCGCCCGCGGCCTCGCGCTCCCCCTCTGAGCGCACTTGCACCAAAAGGGACCTTGTACGAACTTACTTGGGACGAATAATTCTAAAATACTGAACACAAAAAATACAGTATATAGCTTCTAGCTAAAATGACTATTAATAGTAAAACATAGGTACTATCAAAGGGTCTCACTAAGGCATTTCGTCTGCGCCTTGATTAGACCCTGCTACGCCTGCTATGCTGCTATGGAACGTTACAGGCCCATTATATTATTTGTTAAGAATAAAAAGAACAAAAGTTTCTGATGAATATGATTAAGAACGACGATCTTTGTTCAGCAGTGGCTCTACTTTAAAGCACTGAAATTTCAATAAATGAACAGTTGACCAATTCACAAACCTCGCCATTCTACATTATTGCCTAAATACTAACAATAACCTCTCCAATAACGTGATTTATGCACGTTCAGCCATTGCTTAACAATAAGTAAATATTTGATTAAAATAAACGGCTTCGGAACAAGTTTGTCGCAGGCCAACGATGCGTCCGTTCTATGGGACGTGAAATAACAGGGAATGTCAGTGGGCGTGGTAGCCCCGCCTGGACGCCTGCCCGCTTATTATCCACTTAGCCAAGTCACTTCTGTATGGGATAATTCCTTTGCCTGTTACCTGCACATACAAGATTTATGAACTATTAAAATATATATTGACTTAAACCACCTTTTTGGTAGCTTGAATTGTTAATCGACAAATTTCCCAAATTAAATCTTTAGTTCTCGCCAAAGGATAAATTATGAATTAATGTTATTTTGTTTCAAATCTTATCCTAAAAAGTTTTTTTAAAGATATACAGTAATTAAGACTGCCAGTTCGCTAACCTGATGGTAGTAAGAGATACCATCATACCACAGATAATATAGGTGATAACTATGCCAATTAAGATAAAATAGCCTACGCCTTGCTATACAGAGCAGTATTTAACGAAACCAATAACTTCTTAAAGTACTTATTCTCCATCAAAACGATCTGAGACGACGGATCATCATCATGAAATTGGTCTTATACAGAGAATATAAGTTCCGCTAAATAAATAAAAGTTCACAAGACGGACAAACAAACAGACTACTTTACATTTATAATATTGTTGAAGAATGAATAAACAGTTGAATAAAGAGCCTAGATTTTTTGGGTTCGTAGTAGAGGTTTTGGACGGTCAGGACGCTCAGCTGATGGTAAATTATACGCCTGACCATTACAGAGCGGTTTTTTTATGTTATAAGTGTACAGGACGGTCTGGACGCTCACCTGATGGTAAGTGATACGCCAGACCATGACAGAGCGGCATTGAAGGAGACCAACAACTGATACACAGTTATTACCTGTCCTCCATCAATGCCGCACTGCGCCCGTCACCCGATACAACAGATGTTAGATCTCTTATACCCGGTAATTTCACTAGCTACAGTGCCCTCATACCGAAACACAAAAGTGCATAACACTCCTGTTTCACGGGATGATATCTGGCACTGCGGTGGTACTTACCTAGACGACTCAGTATCGAGTCTACCACCTAGTACGATCATACGTATGCATTCGATCACGAGTGTCAGTTTATTTGAAAGAGTGCAAATGTTCTACAACACTGCTGTCCAACAAAACAACTGCTGCCAGGCAAACAAGAAAGAAATTGTATTTATTGAAAATGGATAGATTTATCCATCTTGCGCTTATAATGATTTTAATAAAAATTTGTAACTCTATGCCATTTACTAACTTCCAACTCGTACGAAAAATGCTATTTAATTTAATGTCAATGTGTAAGTGGAGCGTTGGTGGTCAGTCGGTGGTGGTATGGACTGTTGCCCTCCTACTGGGAGGGCTGAGGTTCAAATCCCGCCACGTGCCAATGAGTTTTCGAATTTTCGAATAATCTATGTACGTTATCTGACGCTCTTACGGTGAAGGAAAACATCGTGAGGAAACCTGCGCACGCCTGCGAAGAGATTCAAAGGTTGTGCGTGAAGTCGTCCAAGCCGCACTGGGCACGCATGGACGACTAAGGCCTAATCACCCTATACGGGTAGGCTCGTGCATCTCGGTGTGGACGTTTAATGAGCTGATGATGATGTGTAAGTGTAATACACATATACCTACCTAAGTTAAGTAGCCTATTCTATTTCATTTGCTAAGTAATATTCATCCATAATGACCCAGATAAACATTATTATTAAGAAAATCGTAGATTGTTTTCAAAATCAATTCTTCCTTTGCCATCCACTTTATTAAATGTATCATTTGTTTTACTCTAACAAAGGGTTAGTGAGTGTGACTCGCCGCAGTAACATAGTTATCGTCCATACTAGGGGTTCCGATCCCGAGGGACAGATAAACAAACGATCTCACAGGCAAACTTGATTATCTAATAACATATTGGGGAGAGTGTGAAATAAACAAACATTAGATTGTTCTTTAGTCATGAATACATATAAAATTGATAATATATTTTAATAATATAAAAGTTATAGCCAAACGATAACTTTTTCGGACAATACTATTCAATGGTTATAATAATATTATTACTAAGATTTAAAATATTTCGTAGAATATAAATGTACATACAATTACTAAATACTTATGCAGGCATATAAAACATTCAAACAAATTAATAAAAAAATTGCAAGGAAATTACATACCTCTGTAAGCGTAACTTATATCTTTGTAATTGTGAGTTACTTGGTCAGACTGATTTTTGCTAAAGACAAAACCATGTAGATACTAATTATGTTTATGGAATACGAGTATGGTAATGATTATGACCCAAAATTTTACAATATCTTCTTTACAAGTCAAAAACTAATTTACAATGTACAAACAAAGTCGTGTAATCCTTTTAAAAAATAATGAACTTTTTATTTGGCTGTAAATCTTTACACGTAATAAAGTCGACTTAGCATTCACCCTTGCTGAATCAGTGTCTAATACGCATTCGCAGCTCACGATAATGATTAACGAGTAGCTTTATTAATTCGATCTAGCGGATTAGAGACCGGTCCGGGAAAAAACAAACCAAACTGGAAGCTAAGGGACCGTCTCCAGGGGCTTGCTTTTGTGGAATTAGGGTTGGCACAAAATATATAGGTAGTTTATTTTATAGATGTATTAAACAAGGCCATGCTTCTTTTTTCCAGGATTCAGGCAAACCTCACCTGTACAATCGCAACGTTCTTATCAGTATAAAACTAACGAATCATACACATATGAAACAAATAAAGTAGCCTAGAGATATAACCTAATAAAGTGCTAAATCTTTATAAAATCCCTAGGTCTCTTACACACCGACCTTTACCAGCAATGACTAGGTAATGTACTGTAGGTAATGTACTGTGTAGGTAATGACTACTTGTACTGCTGTACAATGTACTGTGTAGGTAATGTACTGTAGTAATGTACTGTAGGTAGGTATATCTACAATATTAAATTTCTTCATAATATCCCAGTTCTAAAAGACTTTGAATACCTTTATAATAATAAAAGAAATCACATATTGAAATAAATTGTTAAATCGTATATTATCGCTATTGTTTTAACTATCGTGAATATTTAGTGTCAAACTGTCAAACAATTAACCTCACAATATGATCCAAATTTGTTTAAAAAGAATTAAAAACAACCACAGGAAAAACAATTATGTATTTTAAAATGCTCCGTGTTTATTCATTCTTCAAAAAGTCATTTCATTACACACGTGCATTGAAGACCTACGTAATAATTGATCTGGTATTATTTAAATGCAAATTTACAGGTGTTCATTTATTTGACATAACGACGCCATTAAGTCACTTTTCAAATGAACTGCAAATTGTGTATTCCAGTAGAATTTTATAGGGTTCAAAATGGTAATTGTACCTTTAGCAGAATAAATTCTCTAACGGTCTTAACCAAAATCTACCATAAAACAGAACGAATGGTACAACATTTTACGTTTGAGACACAATAAGATATTAGCGCATTTTAAAATTAGCAGAATCGGGTCCTTGTACTTTTATTAAATATATAAGCTAAATGCTTTAAAATCTTAACAGTGATAATGCAGTAATAGCAGTTGGCACCCCTACCACAAAGATCCCTGTGTCAACAAGGCGCTGCACCTCGAGGGATGCGTTTGTTTTTAATAAACGCTTTATTCTGCAATAAAGCCGTATTCATCCCCCGCACTGTAATTGATGTACGCCATTATTGAGTTCAGTGTCATATTAGGAACGAGTTTTCCTAGACTATTATAATAATAATAATTTATTTACCTTCAAACGAATTGCAGAGTACATCAAATTACAAACGACTCTAACACTGACAATTGCTCTGAACACTAGTTTTAAAACGCGGCGGCCGACTTCTTATTTCCAAAGTCCATTACTTCGCTTCAACCTATCGCATGTATATCTATCTTCCCACACTGCGATATCCTAGTCCCCGCTTTTCTCATCCATGCTCTACCACCATTACTTATTACGGTTATAATAAATATCATCATCAGCTCATTAAACGTCCCCACCGAGGGCACGAGCCTACCCGTATAGGGTGATTAGGCCATAGTCGTCCACGCGGCCCAGTGCGGATTGGACGACTTCACAAACAACTTTTGAATCTCTTCGCAGGCGTGCATGAAGGTTTCCTCACGATGTTTTCCTTCACCGTAAGAGCATCAGATAACGTACATATATTTTCGAAAATTCGAAAACACATTGGTACGTGTCGGGATTTGAACCTCAGCCTCCCGGTAGGAAGGCGACAGTCCACACCATTGAGCCACCGACGCTAATAAATATAGTATATGTTATTCCTATTTAACAACACTTTTTTGTTACCATATTAAGTTTTAAAGAGATATTTTCAATTTTAATAAATAATTTTTAATAATTAGTTTTTAAATAGTTAGTTTGGTTATTTGGTTAGTTACTTCGTTAAAAAATTTAATTCATTTTCAAGTATGTCCGTCGCCCATCAACACCGCCCTGTTCTCAGCACCCAAGGCGATAGAAGTCTTTAAATAGTCTGATATGTATGATGTCCTACTTCCCTGAAGACTGATCGACTGCTTGATGAGAATTTTGTCATCTGAGAAAAACCTTAAAATTCCCTACACAGTAATTGTTTATAAAGATTCTGTACAAGCATTGATATGAAATGAGAATTATCATCACGATAGACGTGATGCGTGTGATTCATTGACCACTTTATTATGTTTTAATCAGTTATGTATATTTGAACAATAGCATCTCAATAGATTTACCATAATCTAGTTTATGTCCACAAAAATCTTCATTTGTTTGAAAAAAATTGTGACGTACATAACTTTAATACTAGGAACAAAAACTAACTTGCTGTCCCAAATCTTAGACCATGTAAAGTAGGGAAATCATTTGTTGGAAGATCATAACATTCTTTAAAAAAATACCACAAAATCTTGCCGAATTGCCTTTTCACCAGTTTAAATTAAAGATTTAAAAAAACCCTCATAAAAAAAGGTTACTATACAATAGAAGAATATTTATCGGATAAAGATGTGTGGTCTTGCACTTAGTGTTCCAGTTACAAAATCTTTGTAATAAATTATTGTAAAGCTATGTGTAGGTAAATGACAAAACTGTAACCACTGATATAAAAAGATTAAAAGAGTAACTCGAGTTTCTTGCCGGCTCTTCTCGAAGATCCTACTTATTCCGAACCGGTGGTAGAGTCACAAAAAATATGATAATAATAACAATTGACGATTCAAAAGTATCTGTAACAGATTTATTTGAATAAAGATTTTTTCTTTCTTTCTTTCAAAATTATATTGGATTAATCACCCTTCAATTTATTTATTATCTCTCTCTCTCTCTTAAACCTATCGCAGTTCACTGCTGGACATACGTCTCACCCATCTTGCGCCAGATATCCCGGAACTCCGCTTTCCTCATCCAGTTTCTACCTTGCGCAAGCCAACGGTCCATGGGGCCGGAGGGTGAAATATTTATGCACTGTCACAAAAATATCAATTATCTTTTAACGACACCTAAGCATCTTAACCAACTAAAACTTATTATCGACTGAAAAACACGTCTCACAGATAGTTAGGATATCAAATATTTTATTTCATGTTATAAATAAGATAAAGTATCTACTGTAGTTACCTATACAGGCATTGTCATACATAGTCAGATAACAAACAAAAACTTTTACAACCTGCTTACATTTTCTTATCATATGTGGTACATCCCTAGAAAGGTATCATTAACAACAAAAATATTTTAAAAAAATCAATATAAAGCCAGCATTTAAGCTCACCTGATGGTTATTGATCCTGTTAAAAAAACATCAGATGCTTTAAAAAAATTAGGGAAGTTTATACACAGGCTATTAGTACTAACTTACTGTTTAGCCCAAATGTCATTTCCACAGGTATCTAGGATACCTATTTGTATTGATTAATCTTAGCTCTCAGTGGTTGTATAGATATCACAGATGAATTCCTTGCGCTAAGTATTTTAGGAACACACATAATTTTTTAACACTCAAATACAAGAAATGTTGAATATAATTCCGACCCATCTGGTGTTCGATCATCTGGCAGTACAAACATTTGTGTGCATGAACATGTCTGTTTGTACTGCTCTGGGTGTTTTCTATATATTAAGTATGTATTTACAAAAATATACATATAAGTATCCGTTGTTTAGTATACATTTTACAGGCTAATGCTTATTTTGGGGCTAGATGGCGCTATGAGTGACTGTCAATGAATAAATAAAATCTATAAAAATACTTCTATTCAATCTATCGCTGCTGGACATAAATCGTCCCCATTTTGCGCTAAATGTCCCGGTCTTGCATTTTCCTCCTCCAGCCTTCACCTGTTGTCTTTCGCAGTGCAAGTCATTGATCCATTGAGCTGCAAAGTGTCTTAAGCTTCTCTTGCCATAAACTTTCGAGTGGGATGTCTTCGGTAGGCTCAGTGCATTTGTAACCATCCTGTGACTGTTCTTTATTTATCACGTATTTGATGCATACCTATATAAAGGCATAATGATAGCACTTATCCCACCAAACATTCTGTTAAAAATCTAGCCAAGTCTCGATGGAGCTGCTTGATCTCTAAAAAGTAATGAAATCAAGACAAAGACGTCAAGTCTACTGCGTTCCTTTATTATTATGGTTGATGTTGTGTGACTTGGCCGTTGAAGAGTATACAGATACAAACCACACCACGACACCATTGCACTATTCTGTCGCCAGAACCGCAACCCATTGACGATACAAATTTGCCACTTGGAAAACGATGATAAAATAACCCGTCGATTGTAGGCTTGATAAAGCCACTAACGTATTAGGATGTTCAACGGCCGAGTCACACAAACTTAACCATCATCATCAATCAGCTCATTAAACGTCCCCACCGAGGGCACGAGCCTACCGTATAGGGTGATTAGGCCTTAGTCCGTCACGCGGCCCAGTCGCGGATTGGACGACTTCACACACAACCTTCGAATCTCTTCGCAGGCGTGCATAAGGTTCCTCACGATGTTTTTCTTCACGTAAGAGCGTCGCGATAAACTACATATATTTTTCGAAATTCGAAAATACATTGGTACGTGTCGGGATTTGAACTCAGCCTCCCGTAGGAAGGCGACAGTCACACCACTGAGCCACCGATAATTAACCATAATAATAAGTAATCGCAGTAAGGAACCTTAGACTTGGCACGTCTTTGTCTGATTTCATTACTTTAGTGATAATTATATCAAGCAGCTCCATCGAGACTTGGCTAGATTTTTTCAGGATGTTTTTGGTGAGATTCACTTCTTTTGTAGATACTTGAAAGAAATATTGGACGACCCATTGGTGTATGGTTGAGACGTCGGCTACTACAAGGTTTCCGAGTTCATCCCCGGCAGTACCTACAATATTTGTGTGCATGAACATGTCTTTTGTATTGTCTAGCGCACTTAACTTGTCGGGGCACTACCGAGGCCCCGATATTTGACATCGGATCAAGCGGCCCACCATGTTGAATAAATATTGTTTAAAGGCGGTATGTCGATCTTTATAGTTTGGCTGGGTTCTTTTGTTACCTAATCAGGGTCACCAGGTGCTCCAGATCTTCGATTATCCAAGGTTCTATAGTTTGCCCTTTATGTAGCCAATAAACCCTAACTCTGTACCAAATTTCAACTCTCTGCGTTAATGAGAAGTACTAGTTCTATTTTGACGATTTTGTTTTCTAATCAGGGTCACCAGGTGCTCCAGATCTTCGATTATTCAAGTTTTTATAGTTTTCCCTTTATGTAGCCATTAAACCCCAACTCTGTACCGAATTTCAGCTCTCTGAGTTAATGGGAAGTACTAGTTCTATTTTGATGATCATGAGTGAGTGAGTGTCTATCTGTCGAAAATGCGAAACTTTGCTTTCGCTTAACGTCGGAACTAAGTGACCTACGGACACTTAGTTTGAAATTTTGGATTTAAAGTATGTTATTATATCTTACTAGATGACGAAAATTTCAGCTGCTATAGATCCAAAGGTTCTCAAATTGGGGCCTGAAAATGCGGCAAAATGGATCCTGTAAAGGATGGTACGGCAGTGTTTGCTTCGCGCTCGACCTGCCGGGGGCACTACCGTGCCCCCACATATAAAACTGCTCTCAATCGAGTTTGTTACACAGAGTCAAGGTTTAAATTTTATTCATACATATAATTAAAATACATACAACGTTAGCATTGTATGTATAGTTAGCATTGGGCTATTTGGCTGACTTATTTCAAGGCTACTTAAGGGATATTTTTATTAATTGTATTTATATCACCTACGACTTAAGCGCACGATCAACTGATGATGAAAAATTAAATAAATTACCCCCGACCATTTAATTCATTAAATGGTCGGGGGTAATTTATTTAATTTTTCGTTTAATTGTGTCCGGAATAACCTGAATATTTAAAATTCATGTTATTTTTATGTAATTCACGGAAGACTTGTTACTGACAAGCTAAGCGTCGCGATTGTATGAATGCCTTGTTTTCTTTTGATTTTAATTTTAAGTCGTTTTATAGACATTAACACGTTCACTGTATTTCAGGTATATATTAGTGCAAATGTTATCATTGTACTCTACACATTAGATTAGTAACAGTCAAACAAAGAAACTGAATCAATTATCTACGTGTGTTACATACTAACATAATGGCCATATACTTTGTACAAAACAATTCAGTTGACATCTGTACTAATACACAAACGGTTACGTTTATCCATATATTTTATGTTTTTATGATTTGTACAATTGACTAAGGCGTGACTGACTTTATAACCGATAATAAACATTCAATAGGTTTTTTACTCCGCCACAACGCGAGTGCTATTGAAAAAGATGACGTATCTCAACTGGGGTTTTTATGTTTCATGTGTTACTTGAATGTAAGACCATTAGAAACCTTGGAATTGTTGTCGGCAGACGCCTGCAGTCCGGTGGTGGTGGCCCATCGTGGCGCTAGTGGGTACGTACCCGAACACACCCTGGGATCCTACGCCTTGGCCGTCACTATGGGTGCAGACTATATCGAGCCTGATCTGGTCATGACCAAAGACAAGCATCTCATCGCGAGACACGACAACGAGCTCAGTCTCACCACAGACGTGAACTCTCACCCCGAATTCGCCAACCGCTACCGCACACAAACTGTCGACGGATTTCCTGTCAGTGGCTGGTTTACTGAAGACTTTACTTTAGCCGAAATCAAAACGCTACGTGCCAAAGAAAGGATACCATCGAACAGGCCTGGCAACGCACGAATGGACGGTGCATTCGAAATCCCAACTTTGTCGAAATCATCGAACTAGCAAAGAGTATGGAAACGATTCACTGCCGCAGAGTTGGTATTTATCCAGAAATAAAACACAGTACTCATTTCCAGCGTTTAGGCTTACCTATGGAAGGAGCAGTTGTAGATATTTTTCACAAAAACGGTTACCGAGGCCCTGACGCGCCCGTGTATATTCAGTCGTTCGAAGTGAATAATTTAAAGGAGTTAAAAACAAAGACCGAGCTGCGCTTGCTACAATTGTTTTCGGCTGAAGTCTTCCAACCGTTTGATCAAAAGGAGCAAGGCACTAATATTACATACTTGACAATGGCTTCACCAGGGGGGCTTAGGGAGATAGCTACTTACGCTTCCGCTGTAGGCCCAGAGAAAAATTATATCATACCCCGCACGGCACAGAACACTCTTGGCACCGCGACCAATTTTGTGTCAATGGCACACGTGGCTGGATTAAAAGTGCACCCGTATACATTTAGGTCAGAAAACACGTTCCTGCCATCAGAGTTTCGTAGTAACGACACAGCCCCTGATGCCTTTGGTGACTCCGCTGGAGAAATGAGGGCATATTTGGATGCTGGCATAGATGGCCTTTTTGTGGACCAGCCCGACGTGCTGGTTAGGCTGAGGAAGCCGTGTGTAAATGAAATCACTGATTGCCGTCCCTCCTCCGCCGCATCTCTAACACCGATTTTGTGGCTCAATATTTTAGTATGGACTGTTGTGTTTAGATTTTGTCAACACTGAACGATTTATAAGTAAACATAAACAGTCACGATTGATATTAGATATTATTCTTACAGTATTTTTTACTAAAGTATTGCTCGGAATCAATAACTAGTGAATGTTAAAGTTATGATAAAATAGTGCCATAATAAATAGGTACATAATATAAGATAAAATTAGCGATCCAAAAATGAAATATGATTTTTTTTCTATACTAAGTAAACTAAAATAAAATAATAAATGTCTTTAATAAACTTTTATTTGCGAATGCGGCGTTTCATAATGGCAAATTTAAACTTTATTCCTAAAGGTATAAATAGCGTTTACAAAAAAAAACATAAAAAAGGACTGAACTTTGATCCTAATCATTATGAGTCACTGCCGTCCCCCATTCTGATTGGTCAGTTTAAGAGAGAGCCGCAACTACTCCAGAAGTTGAAATTTAATGGGTATTTTCTTAAAAAAATGATAACAGTGCGGGATCCTATTAGCTTTTATGAGATAAAACCGTCATATTCACTATTAACGATATTGTATAAGATAAATATATCTCCAACCCAAGCTCATTACGAGAAGTAAATAACAACAACTCATTTACAAATGAATATTGTAAATCAATGTTTCTCTAAATGTCTCATTTTATTAAATACAAATAGTAATCAAACGATTATTTCAAGCACTCGTGCCGTACTCATCACTATCAGCTGATAGGTACTCACTCTATCGAAATGTCACAATAATATTCGTTATGCTTATCTATAAATACATTCGCGCACAAAGTGGTTAAACCATTCTTTTTTTATTTTATTTGATTAACGAGTAGACTATTCATCTGATGTTAAATTATATCCCCACCCATGGACAGACGTTAAGGAGCTTCAAATGCTGTGCCAACCTTAAGAACAGTAGTGGGAAAGGGAATAGTGGTGAAGGGGGGGGGATTCTTGGGCTACCCGTCACTTTACTCACTTGACGAAATACAAACGGGCGTGCAGTTTTCTGTAATACTGTAAGGCTGTGGTATGCCTCCAGTCGGATAGCCCATTTCTTCTAAAGGATTGATCTCCCAAACTCTATCATAACGGAATATATATTTTTTGCGTTAAATAATCACGAAAATAAGTTAAACGACAAAGTTAAAGATAGAACACACCGATTACCGAAGTGGGAGATTTTTTAACCTACAAAATGGCAACTGATTAATGAAACACGTAAAATGTTCAACACAAATCTTGGGTCTGAAGCACTACAAAAATGAGTTCCTTCAAATGGACCATTGAGTCTTAGTGGATAGTGAGTTCAAACTCTAACCGAGACACACGAAATCAGATCAGTATCATTCATTCCTGAGAAGTTCGATAGCGATTAATGCTGTCATTTCTAGTATATATAACATAAAGTGAAGTGGCGTATACGTGACATCATAACATTTAAACAATTCATGAACCCAACAGCAAACGATACATTATGATTCGATTGCAACTTGTCGATAGGAGATGAAATGGTCAAATCAATCATTTTAACCATTGACCTCATTTTCTTAACTAAAATATAAGTTAATATTAACAATTACTCGTCATCACAAGTGCCTCACGTTAGTGACTTAAAACTAACATGAACCTCCTATAACTTAATTATGACGGAAAAGAATAGATGGATAGATAGTTTTATTGCGCAATATTCTACAACAAAATCCAAATTTACATTCAGCATCATTATTACAGTCTAAAATATCCACAGCTTAACGAAGGCCACCCCTAATGATCTACAATACAAAATAATAAAAATAGAGTAGGTACTAAATGTAGGTCACATTTAGTACTTTAAAAATTTGCCTAAAAAGCAATCTCTTCCAGGCAACCGTGCTTGTTGAGAAAGACAACATCATAAAGTAATAAGGTGGTTTAAATGCAGTGAGAAGTATGTATATATTTTATGTTTTTATAAGTATAAACACTTGTAGCTAAGAATCCATCCTCTATTCATGTCGTAATGGCTGGTACAAATCTTAAGCAAATTGCGAAGTCGATTTAGCCGTTTTGATGACCTCGACAGTGACCTTCGTAAGGTCTTAGTGAACCTTGAGGATGAGGACAATGTTTGAGCAAGAGTATTGATGGGGTCAAACTATGACCATTACTTTCAAGTACCGATAGATATAGGCTTATATTTTTTTAACCTAATTTTGTATATATTCGTTACTTTGATTTTAATTTTGTAGCTGTAAGCATAAGTCACGTTTTCAAGTCACGAGGTGTTTACCTGTCGTAGCTTGATGCACTCTGTCGTTGTCTTTAAGTATTATGTATCTGTAAGTGTTGTCAAGTGTTGGTAGACCTAATAAATAAAATCCCTCGGCTATGTAACCACTCACAACTTTGGCTAATAGGGAAATATC
Source organism: Leucinodes orbonalis (assembly GCA_019425675.1). Lineage (NCBI taxonomy): Eukaryota > Metazoa > Arthropoda > Insecta > Lepidoptera > Crambidae > Leucinodes > Leucinodes orbonalis. The sequence continues at coordinate 28,360 of PQWD01004000.1, read as the reverse complement.
CAAATTGCTAGCATGATGTCAAACGCAAACCCATGGTATTACCCATGGTATAACCCAAGAGCAGCAGCTTCAGTTTCAATACAAGTTTTATGCTTTGCTAAGTAAAGGCGATTACGACCAACAACGAAAACTCCATCCTGAAGATATCTAACACATTTTTTAAATTTCGACAGCTGAATAAACTTTTTGATTAATATAAAGTCAAGGTTGGAAATTCGCGTGCTCATTTGTTATGTGTGATTTTATATTTATGCAAGTGGTTGACTATACAAGGTAACGTCACAATCAAGGTGGCGAGGCATTCTTACCTATTTAAGTTCCACATTGCCGCGATTTTTCCTCCATTTAATTCTTTGTTCACTTATAGAGATGTCGTTCTATGTTACATTATAATATACAATAACAGTTTCCTGCTTGAATATACTTCTCCTAACAAAATTGAGATCGTCAGCTGACACGTTTCTTGCTTGTGTTTATCTTAGCTCGATGTTACGAGTATTTTAGTCAGTCGTTCCAACATATTATTAGGATAAGCTGTAAGTATTGATTTTGTTAATTCAGGTATATTGAGTGTAAAATGCTTAAATATGTTAAAAAAGCTAAAAAAATTTTAAGACACTGACAACGTTAATATATTATTTGATTATAAATTTTTAATTTCAGGGCACAATGATCAGTGTAATCGGGTGTATAGTGCTGGCCAGTTTAGCTACAACTTCTGCTGCTCCATCCGTATTCTCCAACGACATCACTAGCGACGACATAACCGAATGTCGCCCGCTCGTGATTGGACACCGCGGTGCCAGCGGCTATGTGCCGGAACACACACTCGGCTCCTATGCACTCGCTATCACAATGGGCGCTGACTACATTGAACCAGATCTTGTATCACAAAAGATGGCCACCTAATAGCACGACATGACAATGAATTAGGCTTCACTACAGATGTAGCGGAACATCCCGAATTTTCATCGCGACAAAGGAACCAGACTGTCGATGGCAAAGAAATCAGCGGCTGGTTCACTGAAGATTTTACTTTAGATGAAATAAAAACACTACGTGCGATTGAGCGTATCCCTGACATAAGACCGGGGAATGCAAGAATGAATGGAGCTTTTCACGTGCCGACCCTACAGGAAATAATTGATCTAGCAAAGAACTTGCAAGTAAGTCACCGACGTACAATTGGGATATATCCAGAAATTAAACATAGCACACATTTCAAGAAGTTGGGACTACCTTTAGAGCAGCTTGTAGTTGATACGCTTCACAAAAACAGCTACAGAGGCCGCGAGGCTCCTATTTACATACAATCTTTCGAAATCGGTAACCTCAAGGAGTTGAAAGGTATCACTGACTTAAGGCTTCTACAATTGTATGAAAGTGACAAGTCCCTAAAACCCTTTGACCAAGTAGATGTGGAAAATGGTCTCACCTACGCAGATATGGCTACTCCAGAAGGCTTAAAAGAAGTGGCAACCTATGCGTATGCCGTTGGTCCTGACAAGAGCTACATAATACCTCGTGATTCGAATAACAGACTTGGGAACCAACAAACTTTGTGGCAAACGCACACGCAGCGGGCTTGAAGGTTCATCCGTACACATTCCGCGCCGAAAATTCATTTTTACCTTCTGAGCATAGAAGTAGCAATTCAGCAAAGGACATTGGTGATTTGGCAAGTGAAATTAGAGCATACCTTGATGCGGGAATTGACGGTCTGTTCTCGGATCAACCCGATATACCGGTTCGTTTAAGGGATCCTTGTAAATTCTGATAACATCATATAAAGTGGTATAAATCTAGTGCATAGAAATATTTTTAAATATCTCTGTGATATTGACCATGTGCAATATTTTGTTTATTACGGTTCGAGTATAATTTAATCAATATATATATATATATAATATTACATTAAATGTTAAGTTACGCAATACTCTTATCAATAAAATGCTACATGCGTTCCGATTGCAAATATATACAAAACCCGCGATATAAGATATCATCCCACAGTAAAACGTAGTCTAAGTTTTTATCCCGGGGGGCAGCTAACTTCATACCAACTTTTATTAACATCGCTTCGTATGTCACGCGCAGCTCCTGTAAGTGCGTGACGCAAAGTACAATGTTACTAATTTTTTTTTTCAAAATTAAAACTTTTCTAAAATTAATGTAGCTCAAGTTATTCCTTAATACGTAAGCTACTTGCCAATAAAAGTCTCGTCAAAATCGGTCTAGCCATTTCAGAAATTACCAATAACAAACAGATAGACCATCAAAAATTTTAAATAACATATTTAGGTGTATGTACCGTATATAGTATTCATAATATGCATGTAGATAAAAATGGTTAGTTCAATATTACATACCGACACTCCAAATGTATTTATATGTATAGGTGAATAACAAATAATTGTATACAGATTATTAGCCGGCTCGTAGATTAACTACTCGTACATAATGATAAATAAGCAGTGTCGTACTAAGGCAATTTGTTGCACCCTTTACGAGCATCTATTACTGTACCTTATTTAAGGGGACCCTTCGCCAGTTATACAGCCCACACCCCGTCCGTCCGCCTTACTGACAAAACCTAAAACTCTAACTTACAGGTGCCATTACCACAGGTGCCTATCATCAAACAACAACACAGCGTGTGCGTGGTACCACACCGTCATATTTATCTATGTCATTAAAAGTAGGTTCGAAAACTTAAGAGTAAAAGTCATTTCCATGCAAAAGTACCAGATCGGAAGGTGAATTGCATGGGAATGCACGAATTCGTTATCTTATGAATACTCATAATCTGTTTTCCAAAGTAGGTATTTAATCCAATCATAACCGAGAACTTTTCATGAATCTTTTCACTAGGTACAAAGGATGACTTTTTACAATTTGAAACCCAAATAGTCAAGAATGTTTTAAGAACTTTCAACTCAGAGCATCCCGAATTGAGATAACCTACCACACTAGGCTCCTGCCTTTAACCTAAATGCCTATAATCCCTCGCCTTGAATAGCACCAGGTTATGGCTAATCAGGAAACTGATCCGCAGGTAGGGAGTTCCACTCTTTATGGTCCTTCAGTGCCAGCATACGCCACTTCACGCCCGCAGGTCGCTCGCTGGTCCTCCTCCATGGGTCTCACCCGGTGGGTAAACCGCGCTGAGAATGGCCCTGCATTCCATACAGCTGAATCACAGCACCGAATCACCAACAAGCCGAAGCTCGTTGAGAAAAAGTCTGAGGTAGGAGTTATCAACTCAATGCCCATATCCTCGAAGGAGACGAAAAACCAAAAAAGCTTTTAAAAAGATGAAGTGAAGCATGTTGTACAAATTGACGGTAAATAAAATATTGAACACTCCCCGAAGTAGTTCTGTAAAATAGTAACATACAAGGTAACTTGCGACAGTGCTCTGTAACTTTGAAATCGTAATTAGTGTAGGGTCAACAATGAGCTAATTGGCAAGTTCTGGGACTCAACTAGTTAGTCTCGTAAAGTTGTTAAGTAATCCCGGCGTAAATTATCGCTTGACTTTTGGGTAGAACTCTATGTTCAGCCCAAAGACTCAATTTGACGATCAAAATTAAGGTTTAATGATATAATTTAACTTAGAATTTCGAGATGTAATAATGCCAATAATGATTAAGTAATAATGGTTGATTTAATTAACATTTAAATATTCGTGAACAGACGCTAATGTAGGCTAGGCAAATAAATATCGACTGACATTCACACAGCGCCATCTAGCCCAAGTGAAGCGTGAAGCCTGTAGCGTGGGTACTAAACCACGGATAAACATACTAATATTCATTTTTTTGTAAATACATTCATATTATACATAGAAAACACCTAGACTAATACAAACAGACATGTTCATGCACATTTATACTGCCCGGGAATCAAACCCGAACCCTTGGTGTAGCAGCCAGGTCTCGACTATTACACCACCTGGGTCGTCAAAATGAAATGAAACAATAATTTTATTATGTTTACTTCAAATTCTCAAGTATTCCGCGTAAGGTTTCAGTAAAAACCCCGGTGTTGACCTAAACTCATGGGAAAGAAACTTCATCTGTCACGCAACGATCATCACTAATTTTGATTAAATAACTTACTAATGATATGGCAGAATATTCTTACACTTTAGCCTGTTCCAATGTGACAAACGAACAAAAAAAAATGTCAATGTCAAATTAAATGTAAATGTCAAGAATGTCAAGAATTTGATCACAACATGACAATTCACAGAATTCATTCAACAGCATAGCAAGTGTAAAAAAAACTATCTTGACGCATTTTTTTATTTTGTATCCTTTTAAAAATGTAACTTTAGTCGATTGACTCTCAGAAATGATAAGGCAATCATTAAAATTTAGGAAGACAATAACTGTGGTGTGTGTTTTGTCTTTACGTAAGTAGAGCTTCCTAAAAATATTCTATAATAACGCTTCGCTTGTACTTCTTGTTTTATAATTGTAAAAACAATATCAATATTCGAATCTATTCAAATATATTTAAATCTATAGCATAGCCATCTAACAGATCTTTAAGTTGGTATATTATTTTTGCAGTATTGATCATAGTATTAATACTTAAAAGAAATACCGCAAACGAATCATTTGCTAATCACCAAAGAATTGCCAAAAGAGAAGATCTCCACGATAAGTCATTTAAGAAATCTGAAGCAAAAGAGAATGTTGTAAAGTTTAAAATGGAGCCTGAATCAAACAATGTTGACAATACGAAAAAAGAGCTGCAAGAAGCTAAGGCGCGGCTTGAACACCTTGAAAAAAAGCTTGCAATATTAGAAGGAAGGATACCTCAAAAATATCCTAATGTTAAATATTTAGGCTATAAAGAAAGGAAAAGGATACTGGTAGGTATTATAAAAATTTACAAATATGTTATAGTAACAATAATATAAAACACTGATTTTAATCTCAGGTTACAGGAGGTGCGGGTTTTGTGGGTTCCCATTTGGTGGATGTGCTAATGATGCAGGGACATGAAGTTATAGTAGTGGACAATTTCTTCACGGGTAGAAAACGTAATGTGGAACATTGGTTTGGTCACCGGAACTTTGAAATGATACACCATGACATTGTTAATCCACTGTATGTTGAGGTATGAACCTTTTGCCTAAAATTTAAGCTAAATATTTATTTAAAATGAATGGCCTTTCAAGGTTCATGGGTAAGGCACTTTTGTTTTGTTCTAAGTGTTATGCATTTATATTATAAATTCATTTTTTGTCTGTATGAAAATATTATTTGTTTGAGAGTCATCCATAAGACAAGCTTCACCAGCTTAACTTTTTTTTAGCTTAATGAGAACTTGAAACCTTTTTTATCAATGTGTTTTATTTTACAAATGATATAAAACAAGATGGCTTAATGTTGGTACTAGTCCCAAAGTGTTTATTAATTCCTAAAAACTATCACAATTATGTTAATATAAATTTTCATTTTTAAAAATTTCAATGCTTTTTATGTTGTCAAAGTATTATGAATCCTATCCACATAATACAAATTATTTTTTAATGTTTGAAACTTGTAACATTTCATATATTGCAGGCAGATGAAATTTACCATTTAGCCAGTCCTGCAAGTCCACCTCATTATATGCAGAACCCTGTGAAAACAATTAAAACAAATACATTGGGAACAATTAATATGTTAGGTAAGTTATTGTTATGAGTACTTGCATATTTGTTATCTTTAATTAAGTAGGTCAAAATGACTATGCTACAGACTATAGTGTAACAAACAGATAAAGTAATTGTACCCAGATACTATCTTAGGTTGGTTGTTGTTAACACCCACCACTCTGCAACTTAACTGTTAATGGGTTATGGTCTAATCTCTCCATATCTATAAATACTGCATTCAGTAGGAAACAATGCCATAGGAAAGCATTTACTCTGAATTGGAAAGTTATAAATAAATATCTACTCACATACTTACAGCACCATCTAGCCCCAAACAAATCATTAGCCTGTAATATACGTTTTAAACAACAGATAAACATTCTTTTTTACTTTTTGTGAAACATGCATATTATATGTAGTTAGAAACACCCAGACCAAGACCGACAAATGTTTGTACTGCCCGGGGATCAAACCTGGAACCCTTGGTGTAGTAGCTGATGTCTCAACCATTACACTAAATGGCTTGTTGCTATTCTGGTTGATTATTTCATATACTTCTCTTAACTACAAAATTGTTAAACATTCTCTTTCGGTGTTTTCTACCGAATATGATTATGATATCTGCCATAGAGCTCGGTAGCTTATTGTTGTGACTTTCCGATCAAGAGGATGCAGGTTCAAATCCCATCATGTGCCAATGTATTTTAGAATTTGCGTAATTATATGTACGTTTACCCGACGCTCTTACGGTGAAGTAAAACATCGTGAGGAAACCTGCGCACGAGATCCCAAGGTTGTGCGTGAAGTTGGCCATTCCGCACTGGGTTCACTTGACGACTGAGGCCTATACATCCTTGACAGGTAGCCTTGTGCTGTACGGTGGGGATGTTTAATGGGCTGATGATGATGACCTGCCATAATTTTAGTAAATTATTTATGTTATTAAAAATTTTGTTTTGAATTTTATGTACTAGGTCTTGCGCGTCGAGTTGGTGCTAGAATTCTAATAGCAAGTACTTCGGAGGTTTATGGGGATCCAATGGTGCATCCACAGCCAGAGTCATATTGGGGTCATGTCAATCCAATTGGTAAGATTAGCGTTCAGTATCTCATATCACTCAAAGTGGAGTCTGTTTCTCTTGTGCTTGATTATAGCCAATAATTTAACTACCTATCCCTTAAAAAAAATAGTTAAGATTTCGATTGAGAAGCAACAAATCAGTCCACAGCTGAATTACAGCTTCATTAAATCACTTCTATCGACTGGCGATGTATCTAGGTGATGAAGTATCTCTCCAACGCAGCGACGATGACCGTTCAGATCCAAGACCAGCGGACAAAACCCATCCAATTGCGTCGTGGAGTGAGACAGGGGGATGTAATATCCCCGAAACTGTTCACAAACGCATTGGAGGATGTCTTCAAGACCCTGGACTGGTCTGAACGAGGCGTCAACGTCAATGGAGAGTATATTTCTCATCTTCGTTTTGCTGACGATATCATCATCGTGACAGAGTCATCGGAAGAGCTTGCGGAGATGCTGAACAGCCTAAATGAATCTTCCCGACGAGTTGGGCTTGGCATGAATTTGGACAAGACGAAAGTCATGTTCAACAGTCGTGTCATGCCACAACCGATATGCGTCGATGGCGTCTGTCTCGAGGTTGTGCAGGAGTATATCTACCTGGGCCAAACCATCCAACTTGGCCGGCATAACTTCGAGAAGGAGGCTAGTAGGAGGATTCCATTGGGGAAATGTTTTTATACCTTTAATTTAGACAATTTTTATAAAGGTTATCTTTTTAGGGCCTCGTGCATGTTATGATGAGGGGAAAAGGGTTGCAGAAACTCTGGCGTACTCATACGCTAAACAAGAAAATGTCTCGGTGCGAGTAGCCAGAATCTTCAACACATTTGGACCAAGGATGCATGCTTCTGACGGAAGGGTGGTGTCTAACTTTATCATGCAAGCATTGCAGAATTTGACCATAACTGTAAGTGAACATATTGATATACAATGTAAAAATTTTTAGTGTTTGTTTGTTATATTGAAATAACATTTTTTTATCTGTTAGTGTTATTAATATGGTACATACATTTTTTATTCTCGTCCGTCTGGATATTTGGCTAATCTGTGAAACAGCTGGGCTATTTAAAAACAGGGTACAGCCAGTAAAAAAGAATCAGTACATAACTGCACAATCTCATCAGCAGCTCATTAAACATCCCCACTGAGGGGCATGAGCCTGCCCGTAAATAAGCATAGGCCGTAGTCGTCCACGAGAGCTCTGTGCGTACTGGCCGACTTCACGCACAGCCTTTGAATCTCTTCGCAGGCGTGCGCAGGTTTCCTCACGATGTTTCCCTTCAGCGTAAGAGCGTCGCATAAAATTTCGAAAATTAGAAAAGATATTGGTACTTGACAGAATTGGAACCTGCGCCTCCAGATCGGAAGGCAATAGTCCTTACCAATGAGCCACGGACGCACTGCACAATCTAAAAAGATTTTCTGAAAGATGTATTTCATTATAGTTTTATCTTACAGTCCACGTTTAAATGTAAATAAATATAATAATTTATTTTATTTAAAGAATTTGTAATTTTACGTGTATGCCTTCAAACGAAACATACCTACACATATTTTATGATGTATGGAAGTAATTGGTATAACATAGAACTCAATTCCTTTGGTTTAAACCTTATAGAAATATGTCAACGAGAATTTATAGGTTGCTTACATAGTTGCCATGAAAATACACGTAAAATAGTGCTTGAATATTTGATTAGGTACTTTCCGTGTAAACTGAAAACCATAAAAGATATCTGCCTCACGAACTCGTGCCACTAAATTATACAAAGATAACAACACTAAAACATAATATTTTAAAGTGTTAAAAAATTGCTTTTACATATTTTTTGTCTTTATTGTAATGGCCTTCCTTTTTACTCCTCAGTCAAACATTTATACTCATTTGGAATATTAAAGATTGCAGCAATATATTAGGCCTAATAAATATAATTATTATAAATACACATAATTACAACGCTAGGTGGCGTTGTAATTCAAGGAGTTTGTACTAAACATTGGTAAAACTAATGATGTAAAAAGTATAGATTAGTGTTATGTTCACAAAACAACTGAAAAAGTGTTCCAAAAGCATCGACAGCACACATACACATATTTCAAATGAGCGTACATTTACCTAAACAAAGAGCCTACAACTGTTTTCTCTTTGGCGGTTCGTTTTTAAGGGAAGAGTGGCGTATCTACCTTTATATATAGAAATGTGTATTAAACATACCTAAGAATATAAGTACCTATGTATATTCGTTGTTTAGAACACGTAATTCAAGCTCTTTGCTCAAATTGGGGCTTGATGGCACTGTTTGAATGTGGGTAGATATTTATTTATTTATAGCTTATACAAAAGTACCGTGTGTGTGGCTGGGCTGGTCACGTATGTCGCACGACTGACCGTTGGTGTAGTAGAACACGTAGCACAGGACAGCCTTTGAGTTTATAGACTGACTACAAACGAAAAGTCGCTGGTGGAATCTGAATGAGGAAAACAGAAGACTGGTATATCTTAGGAAAAGTGGATTTTCCCCACTACGAGCAGCAGTAAACTTTAACCTATCGTAAATAGAGGAATTTTTATATTTGTCGCTCTATATTTGTTATAAGCTTGCTGTTTCGCTCAGATTAGATAAGACATATCTAGGATTGCTATGCTGTGCAGAATGATCTTGCAATGGGAGTTTATCTCTCTAACTAGTCTAAGGAAAGACGTGTTTAATTTCAGGTGTACGGTAACGGGAAACAGACGCGCTCTTTCTGCTACGTGTCGATCTGGTGGACGGCCTGTTAGCACTAATGGCGTCCAGTTACACGCAGCCTGTCAATTTAGGAAACCCCGTGGAACACACTATAGAAGGTACATAATCAATCAAAAGTTTAAGTCTGTAAGAACACTTATGAATGTCAAATGAGACATACCGAGAAGAATCCAGCAAGAAACTAATTAGTCACTCTTTTAAATAAAATGTGTTTTGTTCAGAATAAAAAATTATATAAAGGAAATTATAATTATAAATAAATAATATATCACTGACATTCACACAGCGCCATTTAGCCTCCAGTTTAGCGTGAAGCCTGTATTATGGGTACTAAACAACGGAAAAACATACTTATACACATTTCTTTTGAAAATACATACATATTATACATAGAAAACACCAAGACCATTACAAACAGACCCGGGGATGGTACCCGAAACTTGGTGTTGCAGTCGACCTCTCAACCGCAACACCAAATGGATCGTCAAATATAAATATATACATATGCGCACAAATAAATATCCACTGATATTCACACAGTGCCTACTAGCCTCAATCTCAGGACAGCTAGCTACACTGCCCTCATCCCGAAACACAAAAGTGCATAGCACTAATTTTACGGGATGAAATCTGGCACTGCGGTCGTACCTACCTAGACGACTCAGTATCGGGTCCACCACCAAGAATACCATTGCACTATATGAGCTATGAACTACATATTTTGTCGTCTAAATATATTTTTGTTCTCTTCTTGCAGAATTCGCACTGATAATAAAGAATCTAGTCCCCGGATGTCGCAGCACGGTGGCGACGGGCGGCGCTGTGGAGGACGACCCACAGCGGCGGCGGCCCGACATCGCTGTGGCAGAGGCCCACCTACACTGGTCACCCAAAGTATGAATTATAATAAATATCCAGTGACATTCACACAGCCCCATCTAGCCCCGAATTAAGCGTGAAGCCTGTATTATGGGTACTAAAGAGCTGATAAACATACTTTTATATTATTTTCTGTAAATTCGTACATATTATACATAGGAAACACCCAGACCACTACAAACAGAAATGTTTATGCACACAAATGTTTGTACTGCCCGGGGATCGAACCCGGAACCCTAGGTGTTGCAGGCGACGTCTCAACCGCTACACCCAATGGGTCGTTATTTATTTGTCTCTCTTCAACCTGTTGTAGTCATACGCTGGACATAAGTCTCGTTCATTTGGCGCCCTTGCCTTTCGCAAGTCATCGAGCCGGAGGGCGTCCTACGTTACGCTTGCCGGGACGCGGTTTCCACTCCAAGACTTGGTTGCTCCAACGGCCATCGGTTCTGCGGCATACCTCTGCATTCAATACTAATGGATATACAATAAATCAATATGGCTGAGATGATAATCTCTATGAATAATTTTACGGGACTTTTACTGGCCGATGCATTAACCAAAGTTATTTATTTATGGATCTTAGATAAACAATAAACTGAGTAGATGCACAATCTCACTCAGTGTCCGCGGCAAAAGTCTGTGCAACGTGTCGTCAGTCGGGCACAATTTTCGCTCATTCACGTCGCTCTCTACATATCATAATGACAGTAGTGTGATGATTTTGTACCATTTCAGTGACGCCTTAAGGTCAAAATTTAAATGAATAATTTTACGTTCTAAAGATTACTACAAATATACGTATGTCATGGGGCTCGGTCATTTTTTGGTTGACGTTTCTTTTGTGCATTGTTGCTTAATATATCTAGCCTTAAATAAATACATACGTCTTGATCATCAGCCTACAACGGGCCAACGCACGGCTCTGGCCTTCCCAGCACAGCAAAACTCTAGGGAGATTGGGCCGTAACTAGTGTTGCTAGGTCCGATTTGTTTAAAATCGGTACATGAGATCAAAAGAAACGGAATTTAAGTTTGCAGATCGGGACAGATAAGATAAAATGTGATGTGAGGATGCTGATGTGTGGCATTTTGAATTTAAGTGACGTAATTAGTCAATGGTGTGAAAGGGCTGAGGTTCAAATCCCGACACATACCAATGTGTTTTCGAATTTTCGAAAATATATGTACGTTATCCGACGCTCTTACGGTGAAGGAAAACATCGTGAGGAAACCTTCATGCACGCCTACGAAGAGATTCGAAGGTTGTGAGTGAAGTCGTCCAATCCGCACTGGGCCCGCGTGGACGACTAAGGCCTAATCACCCTATACGGGTAGGTTCGTGCCCGTCGGTGGGGACGTTTAATGAGATGATGAATTAGTAAAAATTACGTAGCGTAAATATTTTGTTATGAAGAAACTTATTTTTTTTAATAATCGGAACATTTAGCATCCCGACCAGGTACAAATCGGGATGCATCCCCAGACTCCTAAAACACCTGGCAACACTAGCCGTAACCCGCCCCGCGTGCCCAATCCGGATTGGTGGGTGTAAACGACTAGTAACTTAGGATTGTAGCTGGGTTCAATGGGTTCACATACCCTCCGAAGCAAGGAATGTTCTTTCTTTTCGGACAATCAGGTGATTCAGCCTGCAATGTGCTAACCAAACTGGAACAAATCGCAGTGACTTTTCCCTAATAGGATTCGAACCCACGACTTCAGAGTCACGCAGCCGACCGCTATACCCACTAGACACTATTTGATATTTTTTTTACAGATATCGTTACAAGACGGGCTGCAAAGAACGATTGATTATTTCAAAGAAGAATTATCAAGGACTACATTCTATAACAATCAGACGTATATGGATGCAAAAGTGAAAGCATCTAATTAGGATAAACATTGCTATTCCTATAAATGTGATATTAGAATGACTGTTTGTTCAGGTGATGATAGTTATCAATATTAATCAATCTAATTATCTGAAATACTTTTTAATATTTGTGCAGTTTATATTATTTTTTTATTGTTATTTTTATTATTCACTAACAACTTGATGACAGTGTTATTGACTTTTGAATTTGTGTTTGTTTCAAATGAAAATTATAAACATATTTGTCATACTGTTTCAAACATCGTTTTATTATTGATTTCTAAAAATCAATGTTTTTATAGTTATTTTCCTTTTTATTAAATCTGTTATTTAGGTTTTCTTGTCTTTTTAACCTGCCTTAACATCCTGCCTGCCTGTAACATCTCAATGCAGGGCACAAGCGTTCTCTTGCAGTATGGCTTTGGGGACTTCTGGTCTGGCCCAAATAACTTTTTATTTTCGAATTTAATCAGCTTAAATTTATTTTCACTTAATACGACTATTTCACGACTATGTTTTTATATAGTTTCGGAGATATTTGAAGTTTTCAGGTGTTCAAGCCATAATCTTTACAATGTACCTTAATATCCTGTAACCTTGAGTACTATTTCTCAAATTGGGTATTTGACACCACTAATCGTTGACTTACTTTTATAACTGTCAAAAAGGAATGTTTCCATATATTTGTATGAGATTATTGAAACGTGACGTCATTGCAACTAACATCAATTGACCTATATTTATTGGTTTTAGTGTATTAAAATACAATATTGCAAATAAACAAAGTGATCAATGAAACGACATGTAAAATAAAGTGCACTTTATGAAAATAAGGTTTGGTATTTTATTGCGAATGGTGGAAAACCGAATTTGGCGTATCATTGCGACTATTTCATGACAAATTTTTGGAACCTAAACCGTGTGGTTGCGTTCACCAGAGATATGGATTACAGCTTGAATGTCAAGCTGTAATCATCACCAACCTATAGCTATATCTTCGAAACTAAACTTTTTTTTTACTTATTACTATTTTAGTACTATTTCATGACTATTTTTTAACGATATCAAAATTTGATTAAATTGCGATTTCAAATATGGGGATTACAGCTTTGAAGCGCGTGTGTTAACGATTACCATTCTAAGTCGGTATCTAGGAAGCAAGGTGCGACTTAATTAAGAAAACATTTTTCAGCCCACCATCCAATGAATTATAATTAATAGCAAACTTGCACGATCGACAACCAAATCGCGATGTAGCCCTCATGAATGAAGACCTTATCTTTAGCAGAACTATAACATTTATATAAAGATCCAAGCAGTCCACAGAGTCAAGGTTGTTTTTAATGTAAAAAAGGATAGATAATATAATAAAATTATGCAAGACATGTGTCTGACTAGAAATTAAAGTATTTATTTACAACATATACTGGGTAGTACATCCCATCGATACCTATATGATTTTCTATCACTGGACTCAGTCTTGCAAAGTCTCTCCCCGCGGGATTGTACGAGAGTTGTGTACATGAGGACCATGTCGCTGGGCGTCTGCTTATGTCTCACCAACATGTTCTGGTGGCAGCCGCGCGACGTCCATTGCGTGTCGAAGCGTATATCGTGTACTCTATTTACATTTCCAAGGGCAGCTGTCCATACACCCATCGAAACATCTTCTGAGTTGTAAACACTGAAAATTAGATTGAATATATTTCTGTGGATGGGAACTGGGGATAAAAATTAGACAGTTGAGACATCATAATAGTTATTAAAATGAATATATTTGTCAATGGATTCAGTTGAAAATGAGATACAAACAGTGAGCATACTCTTTGATTAAGGTAGGTTGGTGGACCTCTATAGACAAAGATTTTTATTACTAAAAATAAACTATTGATTTAAAATATGCCTTGAGCAATGACCATAACAGCTATGAGGAGACAACATATACAACCAATATGGAGGGCTTATGCAAGATAAGTCCGTTTTGCCTAGACGTCAAAGCACATTACATTCTGTAATGGCAAGGGACATGTACCTTTTGGGACAGAGGGGCTTAAGATAATATTTCCACTCAACTATCCCATGTGCTCATTGTTGTTCACAAAGGTTGTGTTACCAGGGCTTCCCTGAAAAACAGCATCCTAGCACACTGTTAGTGTACGAGGATTTTTTTATTATACTATTGAATTTAATTGTGTGCCAAATATTTTTTCTATCTTTCTTTAGTCCTATTATAAAGTATAGTGTTACACATACTTTGAAATGTATTTATACCTGAGCAAATCAGCATTCTTAGCTACAAATTCTACTATATGATTAGATATAACATAGCCTCCTCCCAGTGCATAAGGCAAATAGGAATCACACAGGAACCAATCCTTTCCTGCCATTTTCTGTCAATCGTGCTTTGGCCCGTCCATCAAAATATCCCCAATATAATCCTTTTTTTGTTTGAAGATTTTGCTGAAATAATAATAATCATTAAATTATGTAACTCATCTACCTTCTATAGCAGTCTTTCCCAAAGTGGGCGATAATGCCCCCTTGTGGGCGCTGCAGGTCTCTAGGGGGGTGGTAAGAGACCCAGAAAGAAAATGATTAATTCAATAATTAATTAATTCAATTTGAAGTTATAGTTGTTTTTAATAGGTGAAAAAATGGGGGCGCTATAAAAATATTTATTCTCAAAGTGGGCAGTAGACAAAATAAGTTTGGGAACCACTGTTCTATAGCTTGCTTGTGTATTTTAATAATGATACCTTATAAGAAACATATCCATCCAATTCTGAAGCATTCATTTCTGGTGCAAAAGCCTCTAAATCCCTTACTATAAAATCTACTCTTACAAATGAGTCATCATCCACACTTAATAACATATTTTAATGCTTTTAAATTATCATACACCAACTCAAGCAAGAACCATTTTTTTAGACAAACTTTTATAGCTGTCCTCGAATCCAGGAGCAAAAGATCATTATTATGTTTTGCTTCAACATGTAAATTCTCTAATTTCTCAGCAGCCAATCCTTTAGTGCCTACCACAAAATAAAATGTCATGAAATCATGTTTTACGATATGCTCTATCCAAGTGTGATTCCATTTGTAAAGTATTTCTTCATTTTCTACAAATACATTTGCGGTTAACTTTCCCCAAGTAGCACGAATTGTATTTCGCTTGGATTCATTATCGGGACCACTTAATACTAATACTGCATACTTAGTTGTCAAATCATAATCTTTTCGGGAATTTGTAATCACAGCATCAGCGCATTCAAGCCGTAATAGACTTAAGGTTAAACCACAGCCAAGGTAAAAGAAAAATAAACTGATTAGCAAGTGCATTTATACTTTCTTACTATTGCTAACATAATGACTATGCTATATCTAAACTACAGTTAATAAAATAATTGATTTAGAGTAACTTTATCTCATATTGGGTATGAATTTTATAAACAAAATCCTAGAAAAAGCAATAAGTAGAAAACATTTTATGAATAACAAATATTACTAATTAACAGCCAGTGTTGCCAACTGAGTTTAGAAAAAGAGCTTTTTGGAAAGTCAAAAAGGGATAGATTGAGCGTCGATAGATTTTCTGTCCTAAAAATGCTGAAATAATCATGTCATGAAGCCGTTTTTATTTATTTTTTTAGCTCGTCTAAAAGAAAAGTCATCATCTCAAAAACTTCAGATTTGCTAACATTTTTAAGACAGTGAAAAAGACCCAAATTGCTCTTTCAGGCTAAATCATTAAAAAAGGAGTTCACCTATACTTAATAGTGCTAGATCTAGCCACAAAAGGGCTAAGGCAACACTGTTGACATTAAACGACAGCTGTAGTGATGACTCGAATGACGTTTGATTCAACCAAAGTAAAAAAAAGTTGACTCGGATGAGATTTTGGTTTATTCGAATCAATTTCATTGATTCGGATCAACGTTACGTGGGAAACCTGGGCGATGAAGGAATCAAGTTTGTTTAAGTTTCATTTCTTACAAACAAAACTTATTTTTTTTAAATAATATGCTTGGAGGTAATGAAATGATTTTGAAACATGCTTGTTATGACAAACTCAGTCTAAAGATTTTTTTATAGTCGCTTAAGTAGGTAACTTTTTTTCTTTCTTGTGAAGTATTTTATTTACGTTTGTAATTTGGATAAGGTGACTTTACAAGGATTTTCAATTGTTTAACTAACGTTCTGTAGAAGCTACTGATCAAAATTATCATAAGAGGGATTTCTAAAACATCTTTTCATTACAGTACTTCTTACAATACAAATGGTTCCTTTATCTTGTTGTAATTTATTTTGTTTTAAACAATTAATATTTACTCTAGTTTTATTCAGTAATTCCTGTATATTGTTATTAGTACGGCACCTCATTTGAATAAATAAATAAATTAAAGACAACTATATAATATCAACATTTATATTACTGCAGGATTTATTTTAATAGTCGTAACTGTACCGATGTGAATCGGATTCGAATGATCATTTGTACGAGTTGGTTCCAATCAAACCCTAAATTCGAATCAAGGATCAACCCAAACTGTGAATTCGAATATTTTGCCTGTGAATCGAACTGATTCAAATGTTACTTTTAATTCGACGCCCATCACTAGACAGCTGTCAAGTAAGTAACGTTCAAAAATAAAGATAAGATTTTCCTTCATCTAAAATTTAAATAAACTAAGGCTCTTTTTCTTTGATAACTTTTTAACAATGTTTACACCATGGTATGATATAACCGGGTTCATATATTAATCAAGCACAACTGTTCTTAGGAGCCGACTACTCTGTCAGAGTACTTCGACAGGCAACTCTAAAAATATACAATGTTAAGCCTAGCATCCGCTAAAGCATAAACTCGTCGAATCGAGACGAGTCTCGTATATTTGTAGTTGTCTATCTCTGTAGAATTCAATCGAACCTTTAAATTGAGCAATTATTTACTTAGCTCTAATTCAATTTGCGCGATTTTTTGTCTTAGTAAATTATTTATTAACTATGGTGTATTCCACCATTTGTATCAAGATTCAAACAAGACCCTGTTATTTATTAAATATACTTTCGTTTTTGTAAGAACATTTTGATGTTTTTAGGAAGTCTAGTAAGTACTTGTTTGTGTAAAGAAATTGCAGGGTCTACAAGTTAAGCGTACAAATGATAATCCCGCCGAGTCGAGTGGAATCGGCGAACAAATTCGCCTGCCAAGCAACTAGCTAATGCAGATATTTGATAGCGGATGTTTATGAGGTAACTTTTTTGTTATTCGATTAGAGTCGACTCGGAGCGCCTAGTGGACGCTACCTTTACATACTCGATTCAACGACTTGCTGTCGTCCCGGCGTTTCGAAGTCGAACTGTCAGATGGTCCCTTCGTTTCGTTTCGTTCGTTTGTCGGCCAAAGTGTGCTGCCTGTCCGGATAATTTAAGTGTTGACACTAAAATTGTATGTGAAAAATAAATTTGGGACATACCCTGATTTTATTTGTGCTGTTTACTTAATCTAGTGTATATTATTGTGATAACTTTTTTATTATCTTGATTCATCGCAGTGATATTATTTATAGCGGCATGGGAACCGACCGATAACTTACAATTGTTAATTTTGGGTAGTTTATTTAGGTAACATCGTGTGTTCGAAGTTATCCAAAAACTAGACTAAATAGGAATAACTATAAATTTGGATAGTATGCAATTTTTATGTTAGTTTCTGAAATAAACACAATTTAGTTCGTCCTTCAACGGCTGAACAATGAGTATTTTTGTCTCCTATAGTTTATCCATTGTTATTATTGTAGTTCAATATTCTTGGCAACTATAGTTTTCATTTTTCAAGTTTGATTCATTGGTCAGTAATATAATAGATGATACTATTTTAGTAACTGTTTAACTAAATGCTTTAAATCATCTTGACTTAATACTTGATTTTCAATCTACAATTGTGTCAGAATTAAAATAATGAATATGCAGCTTTGACTAATATAGTATGATGAACTTCATTAACCTAATTATTATTTAGAAAGAGATTTTTTTGTATATTTTTCAAAATGTTTATAAATATGTACAATTACTTGTTTAAGTAACTAAAAATGGAGTCAAGCAAGAAAAAAGGAAGACCACCCCACCCCCGGGCCAAGGCCAATCCACTGTCAGCATTGACATTTGCGTGAGTAAATAACTAAAACCAGTCACAAATAATTTTCTTTTCATATTATATTATTTGAATTCATTTATGCATTTTGTTTACTT
Source organism: Leucinodes orbonalis (assembly GCA_019425675.1). Lineage (NCBI taxonomy): Eukaryota > Metazoa > Arthropoda > Insecta > Lepidoptera > Crambidae > Leucinodes > Leucinodes orbonalis. The sequence continues at coordinate 9,863 of PQWD01004000.1, read as the reverse complement.
GTGTGACACAATAAATATGTCATCTATTCATTTTAATGTATTTTTGTTCAATCCAATACTTGACAATATTTAAATATATTCATGAGTAGCATATAAACTTAATTATTATATATAAAAAAATAAGAAATTATGTCTATTAAACATAATTTCATAGTGTTAAAATCAAATTACTTTATTTTTGTTGATATCACATACTTTCATGTGGTAGCTCTAAAGGTGGAGTCATAATTTACTGTATTGATATAATCAAATTATACAGATGGACCCTTCCAATATTTGGAGTGGCCTCAAAAAAGAAATGGAAGAACATGAACTGTATGAACCCCTAGAAGAACATGCATCTGGTAAGTACTAATTCATAATTTATTTTGTTTGTGTTAGAGTTCCTATTTAAAAACCTTTTTGAATTCCATTGTATTTTAGAAATGTAACCTTTCTGGACTTCTTGTATTTGGTATTTAGCATAAACCATTAGATGTTCAAATAAAAAAAAAAACTTATTAGAAATTACTACATAGCCTTTTGGCTATGTACAAGAAATGTCTAAAATCAAAGCAGTCTTACCTTAATATTCACCATGGCCATGGCGTTGTAACAATTCAGGCAGCCTGTGTGACACATGAGACCTAAAACACTTGCATGTAGTCATAAATACCTCATAAACATAAAACCGGCTTACAACCAAGAGTGGCGTGCAGTCCGCTAATACGGGGTTTGACTGCGCGCAAAACACAGCTGCATTGTTTCATTCAATATTATGTTATATAATAAAAATGATCATAAGGTATGCAAGGGAAATGAGGAAGCCCTCCCGCCCAAGATACGGATGACTTGCGAAATATCGATGTTTAGGAAAGCGAGATGATTGGAAGAATGTCCAGCGTAGCATAATATGTCTGCAACTAACCATAAATTGAAAATTGTAAACAAATTCAATAAACTATATAAGCAGCAAAAATGCCGAGTATTAGGCTGCTATCAAAATGTCACAACTCCTTTCAAGTTTTTCTTTAAGCGAATATAAGGTACCGGGTCGTATGCCTCTTGCCGAAAAGGAATAGGCTCTGTCCAACCGTCACGCACTGGATTAGTGGGGCGGGTAACGGTCCTAAACCCCTCAACTACGTAAAACGTCGAGCGAAGCCCAGTTCAGCCTACACAGATTCAATATTTAATTATTTAAGATACAGATCGTTTTGTAAACATTCATTATTAGAACCCTTGAATTCCGATGATACTTTAGGAAGTCATAAATTTAGATATAGATTTGTTGTTTTGTCTCGATAGGCATAACGACAAATGCGTTCGGTTCACGACCGCTAGATAAATGAATAAATATCCACTGAAAATCACACAGCGCCATACAGCCTCAAACTAAGGATAATCCTGTAATATGGATACTAAACAACGGAATATACTTATATACTTTATTTTTTGTAAATACATACATAATTTATACATAAAAGCACCCAGACAGTACAAACAGACATGTTCATGCATTCAAATGTTTGTACTGCCCGGGATCGAATCCGAAACCTTTGGTATAATAGACGACGTCTCAACCATACACCACATACCCATGTGGTGTAATGGTTAAGACGAAAAATGCCAAGCAACTATCGCAAAGGTTGTAATCGGATGGATGAGCGAAAATTATCTCGGAGTCCCTTCTGTGCTTTGAGAGGTACGATTAGCCGTTGGTTCCGGCTAATATCTGAAATTATATACAGATAGGAGTTGTTAACACCCAAAGTCGCTATAGCCATGCTATGTGGGCTGATACTTTGTCTAAATTCCTGGCGTTTAATATGTTAAGCGCCTTTGTGCCACCTTTATGGCTACTGCCACTGTTTTGGTAGCATTTTCATACTGAAAGGACGGATGTTTCTGGTCCAGTGCAGAGTTTACCAATGGCATTAACATGCATACAATCGGCAGGCAACTACAGATTTTGTAAATCAAGTGTAATTTGACGCCTAACAGTTTCGCATTTAATATGATTCCGTTGCTGAAGGGTTGAGAATAATCTAGGCAAATCGTCCGGGTATTCCCGGTTTAAATTACGTACTTCATTAACAAGAACTAACATCTATAAGTCATAGGCAAAAGAAAAGCCATAATAAATAAACCTTAACTAAATCGCCTTTAATTTTCCGAAAGATTAAATGAAATGAAACTGTTATTTCGTTTCTTATCAACGTCCCTTTGATACTTAAGGTATTAGAATTAAAAACCATTCTGAAATAAGTCTAAATTTTAATATTTTGTTAAGCACTAGTTTATTTATTATAGCTACGTCTGAGCGTGGTGTTTAGTGATCGTCTAAAGAGTTTAAATTGTGTCATCAAAAGAACTTCCATCAAAAATTTTTGACGCGACCTATCTATTTCCACCATCACAGAATTATTTATACCATCACAGAATAGAGTGGAAAAAGCTTCTAAGTTTCGTGAGAGGCGACTATAAAAGCAACCTCATCGCCCGTTACGCTCTATTCACGATCTTGATTAAATATGGGTTATCGCTAATCGTCATAAATAACCATACTGTGACCGTAGCAGGTCAGTGTCTGACTACACTTTAGGGGTTGTCGTTTATAAGGTATGTTCAGCAACTCCAATAAATTCATTAAAGTAATTTAGTAAATAAAATAATCCAATCATGTTATTCACTAAACTAGTAACTAGCGGTACTAGAACTAGATCCGTCAGGGCTACCATGCCCGTTAGTTTTTATATGTCAACATTTTGGCCAACTTTTCCAGATCCAGACTCGTCGAGATTGAAAGGTCCTTTTCGTATTCAGATTTCCAAATTAATCTAACTTTATATGTTGGCGAGGGCTAAAAGCTTTTGCATAAAAGGAACACCAGAGACTGGCAGAAGTTTTAAATGTTATGTTTTTAGCATGCTTCTATTATTTTTATAAAGCACAAGTAGCATTATTATCTCTCGTAGTTTATATTCGCACTTTCTATACATTAATTTTCTACATTTATATTATGACATTTATGACCTAAGGTGTGAAACTACATCTATCCAAAAATAGAATATAATCTCACTTATATCCTTCACCTCTAAATTAAATATCTGTGGAATGCAACCGGCAGAAGCATTAATTGAAACCTTGAAAATAACAATTGTCCGGTCGGTTTTTTATGCGATAATCATTGTTAAACGGTTTAAAGTTACAACTAGTAATTAGCAAAAAATATATTATCCTTAACAGCGGTTAAAGTAATTATAACAATTTGATTAGTCGTGCGCTGTAATCGATAAGTGTCAGTAAGGTAATTTATTGTGATTTAATTAAAAATAAATTCCGCAAAGCTGTTAGTTGACAATCGTAAGTTTTAGGGTCAGATTTTACTTAAAATTGAGTCTATCTTACTTTGTGACCGCACGAACTCTGTGTTATATAATTTTGATTTCGAGCAAGTAGGAATTGAAATTAGCTCAAGTTTCAATATTTGGTCTAACATTGAACAGGTCATGATAAGCCCTATTATTTTGAACTCCTCTTTTGGAGGACGTATATTGATGATCTTATTTCTATACTATGTACAGTTCTAAAAAATCATCATCATTATCATTAGTATGTATGTGGAGGAACAAGAAAACACGTTTACGTATCTGCGTTTTATTACGAGACTGCTAAGTATGTCAATGTTACATTGGTGGCGGTCTTACACAAAAACTTATTATCGACATACCCTATAGTTCATACATAACAATCATCATATCACCTACAAGATAGGTATTGCTAAACATAATCCTCCTTAATAATTTTTGTTCCCCACACCGGTTGGAACTGATGGAAGCTATCTGCATCCACCGGCTACCGCAACTTTTTTCACTTCATCTGTTCGTAGTGTGGCTACCCTACGCTGCGATTACTACCTGCGTAACCATCATTTGAGAACCTTTAGGTCACCATCAATTATTCGAACTATGTGCCCTACCCATTGTCAATCTGCTTTGTTACACGGTGTGTGTGCCCTTAGTTCGTCTACGTATTACCCCATAAAAATAACAATTTCTATATTTAAACACCTATATACCCGTATCTTAACATTGGTTGGTGGGTTGTATAGCGCATAGAGGTCCACTTGGTAGGTTACGGCCCAATCTCCCGTAACTATAGGTACTGTGTTTTGAAGGGCCTATGCCCTGCGGTGGACATTGTTAATGAAACGCCTCTTTTAGGATTTATTTAAAAATAACAAAATTGTTTTTTTTTTATTAAAAAAGTAAGTTTTTATTTGTTCACCCTGTATTATCCAAAACGGGGCGTCTTTGCCGTTTAATATTGTATTATGTGATATAATAAAAAAGGAAACCACGAAATGTATCATCCATGCCGGCTTCATTTGAACAATTATTTCGCTTGCCTACCTACGCGCTTGCGTAGGGTTGCCAACCGTACCATATTACATAGTATTGTACTATATTCTATATAGAAGAAGAAGAAGAAAAACGTTCCATAAAGTTATATAGATGTTATGGAAGGAAAAAGTAATAGGGCCTCTATTAAGTATAAATACTTTTTTTTCAGATTCCTATGATTATTTCGAAAGTGATAAGTCTTTTTTAAGCCAAAGCTAAGCATAATGGAAAATATGTATACCGGGAAAATACAAAAATTGACATATAATTTAAAATACTGTATTTTTTTAAATTTTCTAGTAGTTTTTATATTGTTTCACAAATGAACCAAACAAAATATTTAAGAAAACTATTTAAACTTCAAAAAGGTGGCAACCCTAGGCTTTCGTGACCTTGGGTCGAGTAAGACCAATTTGTACGCGATATGACGTAAATTTGCGGAGCTGACGTGCCGTGACGAAATGTAGTTCCGCTATGTATTAAATGTTATTTAATGCGGGAAATTTGTTAGATACTATTTATACCTGTTTAAAATAGTCCTTTTTCCGTATAACACCAATCCTACCACTAGCGCACTAAATAGTTACTCGAACTATTACTACAACCATCTTCTGCTGTAGTCACATTGGCTGCCGGCATAATACTCGTACTTAACATTTTCTTAATGCATTTTCTCAGGCAGGAAGTACGGTGCTCGACATGTTGGTTTTCGAAAATCAAAAGGATTGATAAGAGTTTGTTTAAAGACGTTTTAATCTCTTGCCTTGTAGTTATTCTCACTGCATTTTCTATATTTAGTGTGAAAGCTGAATAAAAACCATAGCCTAAGAAGATAAACATTTCCTTTCTTTTACCGAGAGCTTACAGTGAGGCACATTTGTGGCTAGGTGGAGCCGTGAGGATGTCTGAATTTTGTGTTCGACAGATGTTTTATGCGCAAATAGTTCTTGTCACATACAAGAACGGAAATAAATGTGCGTCTTCTTATCTTGTAAAAATGTGTCCATTCGATACGTACGTCTGTCGCACTTAAGTTTGGTAGCGCTCCGGTTACGTTTTAAATTTTCTTATCACTACCTATACATACACGAATTCTCGCTACCACAGTATAATTTGGTAACCTTGGATCTTATTCCAATTGCACCGGTGATATACGATTCCCGTAATTATATAATACGAGTGTAATTGGAATTCTTAAGGCCCTGTTTAAATTAGAATGGTTTTGAACAAGCAATTCTTGGTAACTATTAAGAGCTGTTCAGCGGATCCTCTAGTTATAAGATCGTATGCCAAGGTATGTACCTTGTTTTCGAGGATAAGGTACAATAAAACGTATAATATGGGATTTCTCGAAAGATTGAAGTATACTCAGTATTCATGCCAGCTCCACCTGGCACGTGGTGTGTCCTGTTGGTTTTGCCGAAATCTCTTCCCTTTCCCACCCGAAACTCCATAAAAAAAATATGCGTTGTTGTAAATTAAACACACAAATGTAAGTATTTTTTTTTATCAGTTTTCTCCCATTTCCATCAGGTCCTCTCGGTGACAAGTTCGCCAGGCTCTGGGAGGAGGAGGTGGCGAGGGCCAGAGGCAAGCGGACGCCGTCTCTCCTCAGGGTTATACTCCGGGCGTATGCTGCCAGGTGTATGCTATATGGCGTGGTGCTTCTCGTCATGGAATGTGGGATACGGTGAGTTTTGTTTCGAAAAAACTATGCACGTTGTTTTAAGTACACTATTGAAAAAAAAAGAGTTTTTTATCGATTTTAGAACTTTGAAATTAAAAGTTATAAGTCGAACTCGCTCATCATGGAGTATGGGATACGGTGACTTTTGGAAGTTTTGTCTAGAAAGTTATATAAGCACGTGGTTTTCAGGTACTCCTTAAACTGTCAACGTACTCTATAGCATTGATAAAAATGAGACCAACATATTTTGTTTTTGAATTTTGAAAGTGTAAATCGTACTCGCCCAAGACTCGTACACAGATTTCTGAAATAGAGGATTTAACATAATAAAAATCGATATCTATATTTGAATAACAATACTAGTATAAATAAACGTAAAAGCTTGTAGATGAACGATGTGATGTTTGTTATTTTATTACATCATGAAGTTTTGTACTGAAATTTCTTGTTCCGTAAAGCAAGAATTTTCACACAGACTAACCGGACAACAAAAACATTAGCGGTTCAGGTTTTCGCCAAAAACAAAACAAATAAAACATCAACCTGATTTCAATTAGTGGGAGTTACTAGCTATTAAGATATAATATTCACTAGTGCTATCTCTTGTAAATCAGTGTAACGTGATTCATAGGAAGTAAATAAAGACGGCTTTGTTTTGATTCACTATCATAATCGGAATCAGCATAAATCTTTATTACAATCACGTCTAGACCTATTCATAAAATACTGATTAGATATTGAATATTGTCATTAAACAATGCAATATCAGCTGAAGCGATTGTACATAAACACATTAGACATGTCTGAGTCATTAAGGGTTATTAACTGCTTAGAATAACTAGGCGAGTCTAGTTTACCTACGTGTTTGTTTTACATGTACGATACACAATAGATTTTGGTCATTTTATACATATACCTCAGAGAGTAAGCGGTAATTTTTAAAATTTCCAAATAGTGAATTAGGCTCTGGTAAGCTGAAATCCCTGAATCGTCGAAGTTGGGGAAGAGATAAAAGAAATAACATTCATATTTATTTATACAAATAACTTAAATTGGAATGTCTTTCTGTTTGTACTATTAAAATAACCGCTTAACTCTAAGCATTTGAAAGCGGTTAATTTAGTGGTTATTTTAAAACAGTTATTTTGGCGGTTAGCGGTTATTGCGCAAAGACTGTCGTCTTCAAGCATTGCGAAATCGAGAACGTAAGGACTTGAAGACCTTGAAGTAGTGCCGAATGCCGCCTAGCCCTACTAATTCCTCCTACTAGCTTCACTCCTAATTTTTTGTCGGTCTTGTTGGGTGGTTTAGCCCAAGTTATATTGATGCTTGTACTCGTACAATTTTGAGAAAGATGCCATCGATGCATGTCGGTTGTATTATGACATGACATGATCATTGAACATTACTTATGTAGTAATGTGTATTTTAAGGTACTACTGTTTACACACAAAGTGTAAAGAAGCTTTTCTAAACAATACAGTTAGAAAACTGAAATTTATTTTATAATAAAATAACGCAACATCAACATTAAATGTACTCCATCAATTTCATGTTAGATTATTGACATAACTATGAATTTCTTTATGCGTGGCATGTTTAAAAGTAGCCTTTTTAAAATCTAATAAAGGGTTTCCAGCTGAATGTATTAATCTCATCTCTGCTGTCCTTACGACAAGTGCAATTAGTAAAGTTTTTGACCGAAGTGTTTTACGAAATATCCAATTTATGAACTCTATATTTTCGTCTTTGAATTATTTTGTATTTACAGTATTTTCGATTACGTCGGTTATCATTTCTGTGCAATACCTAAGAGGGACTTGTAAGTTGCACTCTGATCGCAATTATTTGTAATGTATCCGAAACCCACTTATCGCAATTTTTTAAGAACGGCAGATCTGTGGCTTGCGTTTGCGCGAGTTATTTTGTTTAACTGAAGTGAAAAGTATTTTGGAATACACCAGTATGGAGCGGATGTTGTAATATTCCACGCTGAAGGAAATTTCAGAGGGATCGGGTCCTATATATATATACTGTTAGAGTTAAGTTTAATCAGAAAAATATGGGTTGCTTTTATCAAACCGACTTCGAAATACTTATAATCTATTTACTCGCCGTATAAAATTTAAGGTTCCGTACATCACATGGATAAAAAATATATGTTATATTGAAATATACTCAAAAGCTATGTATACAATAAAGCACCCATCATGGGTAAAAAACCAGAAATGTTGCTCAAGAAACATACCCTAGTCAATATATTAAGGTGCGCGAGCTAAAATTACTGTGTGAATGCAATTAATTTTCATGTCCTGTTAAAATTCATTTATTTATTCCCAAAAAAAGCAGTATTAAGAATAATAAAAAAAAAACTTGACATCAGAGTTTTGACAGACCCAATTTCGTGTCCTTATAACATCATATAAGTTGCATTATGAAAACGATCTTCACAGACGAATGGCTTACCAGATTATGCAAGGTTGAAAGTTAAAACAGTTGTTCAAATACATTCGGAGGATAACTTCATACAGTCATTGTGTGTGTTACGAAGTTGTGTAATGATTAAGAAGTCTGCTACTGCACCAAGTGTACCGGGTTCGATTCCCATGGAGTACAAACATTTGTGTGCATGTACATAATATATTTATTTATTAGAATGGGGTGTGTTTAAAATTTAATATGCTTTATGTACAAAAAAGGATATTAGTATATTTAACTGCTTTTTAATTCTTAAATAACAGGATAAGTGTAAAATTGCTAGATCGATACTGATGTCAGAATGGAATATACTGACAAGAGTTGTTATAATAAAAATGATTTTTATATCATTGCAGTAGTAACTTTTGTCCATATTACATTAATTCGTTGGATATAAGTATGCATGTTATGGTAATTATCCTTATCGGTGTCATCATAAGTAATGTGTAGATACTTGATTAAGATCTCACAGGTTTTTATATTGTCTTAGAAAAACGAACCCTCTGCCTATATAATATAAATCAAATTCAATGAACTCGCTTTCCACGCTATATGTTTAGTGCGTGCGTTTATTTAGCAACATTTGATTAGATACAACATGTACATGGTAGTCGTGGCTTTTATTGCTCAATTGACTGCGATTGTTGTTGACAAGCACGCCAAGTGCTTGACGATGTCTCTTGATACGCATCTTGTGTTTTGCATTGAAAGACTTAATTTTATGTAATGTATGGCCATGATAATGATATATAGTTAAAAAAAATTGAAAGAAAGAATATTGTATTCTATAAAAAAGGCTTCATCTTAGGACCCTAGTCTACAATCTGCATTGATCATGCGTGGAATGCTGTTGGGAAGACTTGTACTGCTGTGGGACGTTGATTGCAAAATTGTATAACAATATAATGTAAAATAGGCAATTATAAATTCCAATTACTTACGCAATATTGTTTTTATTTGTGTGTGCAAATCTCGACAACTTAATCAAATAGGTACTAATTCCTTGGTCGAGGGTTAGAACCGTTAGAATAGAATTACAAATACAAATAGAACATTAAAAGACAATACTTCGCTATTACATTTTTTGAATTATCATTTGTCTTACTAATTTTCTTTATGAGCAACAATTCATTACAGAATATCACTGTTTATGACATTTAAGTCAATGCATTGTACGAGTACATATTCATTGCTGACCTACGTTCACCCTGCAAATTGTTATTATATAGCCATTACAGCTGCATGCTTGTGATAAACCTAAGGTTGTGGGAAAAGTTACGGTTTAATAGATACAGATGTTATTTATTGTTTCA
>PQWD01003999.1:0-86058 GCA_019425675.1 Leucinodes orbonalis | reverse complement strand
ACTATTAAAAAAGTCAATTATAAAAATTAAACCATTCAATGCATTCGTTTTTTGTTCGGAGTTGCGAGTACCCATAGGTGGTGAGTTTTTGTTTTTCATAGTGACTAATCGTATTGGCCGCAGATGGCCTTCACAGCTTCACCGGATAATTGGCGAGTGCACATGGCTCTCAGCTCAAAAAATTTATGCATTTCATTCTCTGCAACAAGCCTAAAAGTGTTCCAGAGTGGGACGCGAAGCTCGAACATGGGCGTTGCAGGAGGGACTAGTAACTTAGTATAAGTTTGGGGAGAACAGCGACCGGATACGTACCGGTAACGCGAATAGGGACTGGTCGAACCTACAGGGACTTCTTTTTGGGGACCTACAGGGACTTGCGTGTTATGTGATGCAATACGCGCTTTGTCCGCCGCGATGACAACAGTGATCGCATCGTCTGGATCGTCGAGTACGTCTCGGAAACGTCACCGTTTGCGGAAAGGTGATGGGATATCATAAGAAGGCAGTTATACCTTCGTGGTCTAGTGTTCTTAGCGTTGGTACCTAAAAACTCAACAAACCGACATCCGAGTTTCCGCCCCCGTCGCCGGGGGTCATCGTCGCGGTTTCCTGTAGGTTCAATTCCTTTTCCTATGGATAATAAACATACTTACATATATACTATTTTATAAATACGAACATATTATACATAGAAAATATCCACGTCAATACAAACAGACATGTTTATGCACACATATGTTTGTACTGCCCGGAGAACGAACCCATTGGTGTAATAGCCGACGTCTCAAACATTACATCCTCAATCAACGATACACACATGTTGTCGTGAGCACAAATGAGAAGACCAATAATAGAGGGATATGGAATTTAATATAAAAGACTAATACAAATTAAACTAAACCGGGATGGGAAATGAGTGGAGGTGTAAAGTGAGAGGTATGTATGGAGGTGTATAGGTGGTAGCTTGAATCTTCCTTGTCGTCTTCTACAGCTTTAGGATGCACCGGTAAACCGCAGGATGAGCAGGATGGCACGGGCAAGTGAGTTTGAGGCGCCGTGGAGGGCTTGATTCCACAGAGCCGCGTAGTATTAGGGCGCTTCAAGGATTCACTGCGCAACCTGGTGCGCTCAGCATCCGGCGTAGACACACGAAGCTCCAATAGTTTGGCTTCTCACGTAACAGCCTCGGCAGCAGCAGCGCGGCAGCAGCGAATTGTGAAAATGAAATGAAAGTTTGGTTTATATGCGAGTCGCGTAAGCAAGACTATCGTAAGGGTCTCTCCCGGTAAGAATTTCGAGATATTTCCCGAAAAGAACCAAGAATCACAAGAATCACAAAATATCACAGTTGGTAACCAGCAAGGAAACTTGGGTGGAAAGAATAATAAGAGTATCTGATGAGAGAATCAAGAATGGAATCCATCCAAAAGAATCCTGGTGAAAAGACCCGTCAGTAGCCAAAGGCCTCTATTTATATCGCACACCTTTGACAACCATCGAATTGACATGATTTCTATTTAGATTCGAAATTAATAAGAATTTTAACGAGGTCGTAATAGCAAAAATAAAGGAATTTAAAAGAAGTAAATTGGAGCGTTGCTAAGATACGCCATAAAATGTAAATAAACCACTGTCAAATAAAGGTACAACTTAATTTAAAACCCTAAATAAGGTGAAAAATACCTAATAATTTAATAGGAAACGAGGAAAAATGCAAGGGATGAAATGCACGTGTCCGGTACGTATAAGTACCCGGATATAAGTAATTGAGGCTCAAAGGATCAAATGTGAATACTTAATTATATGCGTTGTTCGGAAGGCTTAATAATGGGTTATTTGTGTAAAACGCGAGAAGTCAACGCATAAAAGTAAAGAAAATTACACCGAAAGTGTTTCGGAAGATAATAAAAGAGATAAAATGCATAGTGATATCTAAGTGAAAATAATGAAAAGATAATGTAAATGTTTATTGGGTAAATGAAATAACAGTGTAAAAGGTTAGTAATTGCATTCCTACATTTCCCGCATCTCTGTTTGATTGGCATGGGCATCGCCAGTGTCGATCTTGTGAGTTATTAATTGATCACGTCCCAGAATTCCCTTTTCTTCAAATGAGTTCTTTGAAGCGTTTGAATAATAACATCGCGATATTTTCTGGTCTTGGCTAAGGTGATCGTAAGGAAATATCCTCTAATCATCATCTTAGAACAGAAGAGCAGAAGATTAGAAAGGTCGATGAAAACAGAATAGAGGTAGTAAATTGAATTTCTTCCAAAACCATGCTAAAGAATTAAGATGGGAATAATTCAGGAAATGCATATGCTTTCATCAGTGAGTTTGTTTATTAAAGTTATAGGAATAAGAAAATATCCTAAACGAGCTTGAATTTTCTGTTACTAGCTGTAAAATAGTTATAAAATCCGACCTTGAAGTTTTAATCCAAATTTAGAATTTGTAAGTGAGAGTTATTGCCAAATATAGTAACAGAACTTCCAGAATCTAATAAACCGGAAATATTTAATTGTCAATTTGAACATTGATAAAGGACGTTTAGAATCTTCTCATTAAGAATAAAATGTAGAGGAGATTCTATAGCAAGAAAAAGAAGTTTTTAAGCGTAAGTAACCAATTATTCCAATCATCAACGTTGATCTAGTAAAACTTTCAAGTCGGTCTTTAGTTTTTGAGTTAGCCCATTCGATTAGGGTTCAGTTGGGCAAGTCGGGGGCAAATTAAACCTTTCACAGCCAACATTAAACCAAATAAATACATGAGGCTGAGTACAAATATTAAGGTTGTGACCGTATTACGAACATCGACCGCAAAAAGGTTCTTTTGAGGAAAATATGTTTTTGTAACGCGTTATTTTGATAAGATTTTTAAAAATGTAGAGGATTTGGAGAAAGAAGGTTGAAGGCTGACTATTAGATTTGTAATTAAACTCCGGAGTTAAAGATTTGGGTAGGTTCTTAAAACGTTGTCCTTGTCCAAAAAATCGTTCATTAGTTTTGACAGGTAGTAAGAAGAGAGTCATGCTGTCGCAAGTCTTTGAAGCTACAAATAACAGAATAACAAGGTCGAATATTTTCTTAAGATAATGTCATTTCTCATGTCAGGTATTTTTTGAAGGCGAGAGAACATTCCTGCCATAACCGAGATGTATCATACAATTGGTCGTCCTGCCCTGGGTACGATTTAATTGCTTCTAATAGCTTTGTAGTCATAGTCAAATAAGCGAAGCCCTTTATTAGTATTGGGAAGTTTCTTCCCACGATAGATTAGGATTTCCGCGAATTTGAAATCTGAACCAATGTAAAGCATTGCCAGTAAAAATTTCATGGCTTGTCGGATACAGCAGTTTTTATCTAATTTCTTAAAAACAATATTCATCCAGTTTTTGTAAAAGGATCTCGGACATGAGTCTTACCATCAAAAGTATGTCTTTTAAGAATCTTGAAATATTTGGGTCAAATGTTTTATGATGGCAAATTTGAATCAACTGGGAAGCGATTGGGGGTTTTTGAATTTGGATAGTGGAGTCCGTAGTTGAGGTTCAATGCCTTCAGCCATCTGAAAAGTTTGCGTCAAATTTGTCTAATAGAGATTCAAATTTAGTTCTTAACTGGTCAAAAGTGTTTCTAAACTCGGGAATCTTGAAATCTTATTCTATGCGTTCGAATCTGAAATATAAATGATTAAATACGTTCTACAATTCTAAATAGCTTTGGAATCCCCTTTTAAAACTTATTTAAACTTTCCTTCCACGTGGTTCAGGGTTGATTCAACTTCCTTAATCGTCCTCGACTGGAATAGGTGACCAAGAATATCTTCAGAAGGATTTAGCGTAGCTAGTCTTAAGATTTGTTTCTCATTCTAAGACTGTAATCTGCTGGTTTCGTCAAGCCTAATTTTACTTCATAAATTAAAAGTTGGTTTATTAAATATTCAAAATTTAATTAACGTTGCATTATTGATTAAATAAAATACTTTAAAAAAAATACTCGTATCCTTACGTAGATGAAACTGAGTAAAAGTCTGAGTTTGAAGGAAGTAATAAAGAAAGTATGGATGCAGAGATGAATGTAGAATGAATGTATAAGATATTTAAATGAGAGTAAAATAAAAAATTATAGGGCCGAATAAGATGCAAAAGGAAAGCGTGAACAAAAATAACTAGATGAAGTAATGTTTTTTGAATTTAGTGAAAAAATTATGATAAAATGGGTGTTACAGAGAATGAGATAAAAAAAAAAGATGGATGATATAGTGGTTCGTAAAATTCTGTGGGCGCCATTTGTCGTGAACAAGCCGACAAATGAGAAGACCAATAATAGAGGGTATGGAATTAATATAAAGACCTAATACAAATTACTAAACGTGGATGGGAAACTTGAGTGAGGTGTAAAGTGAGAGGTAATTATGAATGGTGTAAGGTGGGTAAGCTGAATCTTCTGTTCGTCTTCCTACAGCTTAGGTGCACCGGTAAACCGCAGGGATGAGCAGGATGGCACGGGCAGTGGTTTGAGGCGCCGGGAGGGCTTGATTCCCACAGAGCCGCGTAGTATTAAGGGCGCTTTCAGGGATTCACTGCACCTGGTGCGCGTCAGCTCCGGCGATAGGACAGCCCGAAAGCTCCAATAGTTTGGCTTCTCACGTAACACGCCTCGGCAGCAAGCAGCCGGCGCAGCGAATTTAAATGTAAAATGAAAGTTTGGTTAGTATGCGAGTCGCGTAAGCAAGACCTTCGTAAGGTCTCTCCGGTAAGAATTCGAGATATTTTCCCGAAAAGAACCAAAGAATCACAAAGAGATCCCAATATCACATTGGTAAACAGCAGAAACTGGTGAAAGAATAATAAGAGTATCTGATGAGGAGATCAAAGAATGGAATCCATCCAAAAGAATCCTGTGAAAAGACCCGTACAGTAGCCAAGGCCTCTATTTCTATCGCACCCTTGACCAACCAATCGAATTGATGATTTCTATTAAGATTCGAATTAATAGATTTTACGTAGGTCCGTATAGCAAAAATAAGGAATTAAGAGTAAAATTGAGCGTTGCTAAGAATACGCCATAAATGAAATAAAATGTCAAAAAGGTACAACTTAATTTAAAACCCCTAAATAAGGTGAAAATACTAATAAATTTAATGGACGAGGCAAAGCTAAGGGATAAATGCCACGTTGTCGGTACCGTATAAGTATCCCGGATAAGTAATTGAGGCTCAAAGATCGCATGTGAAATTACTTAATTATATGCGTTGTTCGCAGGCTTATAATGGGTTATTTGTGTAAACGCGAGAGTCAACGCATAAAAGTAAAGAAATACACGAAAGTGTTCGGAAGTATAAAAGAGATGAAATGCTAAGTGATATCTAAGTGAAAATAATGAAAAATGATAATGTAAATGTTATTGGTAAAATGAAATAAAAGTGGTAAGGTTAGTATTGCATTTCTAACAAGTGTCAATCAAACTATGATTACGTCACTACTTCCTCTGACGTCATCGAGGGCAAAACCTAGTAATCAAGGCTCATAAGTATTCCAATCGCGCGCTGTATCACACCAACGAGGAATACGATAAAGCCACGTTGGCTATAGAGTTCTTATTAAATTAAATCTATATAGAATAGCTCCCACAGCTTCAATCTCATTTGATCTGATGTATTAATAAAAAAATTTTACGAACCACTCACACAAAGGGTAAAGTAAAATTTGAGCGAATGAATGGGATTTCGTAAAAATCATCATCATCAGCTCATTAAACGTCCCCACCGAGGGGCACGAGCCTACCCGTATAGGGTGATTAGGCCTTAGTCCGTCCACAGCGCCCAGTGCGGATTGGACGACTTTCATCACACAACCTTCGATCTCTTCGCAGGCGTGCATGAAGGTTTCTCACGATGTTTTCCTTCACCGTAAAGAGCGTCGATAACGGTACATATATTTTCGAAATTCGAAAATATATTGGTACGATGTCGGGATTGACCTCAGCCTCCGGTAGGAAGGCACGTCACACCACTGGCCACGAGCTCTCGTTAAAAATAAAAATCGCCAATTAAAAAAATTGGCGATTTTTATTTTTACGAAAAAATAGACATTAAATGTTCCTGTCCTAATTCTATGCAATAACTATCAGCCCTAATTCCAAAAAAATATAATTGGTGAAAGTTCAAAATGTTTCTGCTTTACGTAAAGGATGATGTAGTATTTTTTCGTTGTTACATTTCCGTGCCATGAAAGAATTTATGATTTAGAAAAATTAAGGTCCTAATCAAGTTTGTTAATTGTACATTTATATGGCTTGTGTTTAAGAATGTTACACAAGGTTTTCTAGTCCAACCAAAAACTGATACTGCGGTGTCACAAATTGCAATTCAATTTTAGAAACATCCCCAAGTAGTTCAAAACTTGACCCTTGTAGTTTAAACTAATATTGGTGCGGGTAAATCTAGAATAAGCTTATAGTCCGTCTACGTTTTGAGAGTATATACATTATGTTTGATTGGCTAGGAGCCAAATAAGAGATTGTACTCAACTTCAATGAAGCAAGGTTCGGTTAAGGCATCAAATTTTAATACTATCTTAGCATAGTGATTGTTAACACCCACCAATCTTTTCCGTTAAAGAGTACCAAGGAATACAAACTAGGGTGCTTCATAACACCATTGGCACCAACCTGTCGCCAAGAACCGCTATCCCCGTGACGGTACAAATTTGCCACTTGGAAAACGTGATTCATTAGCCCACTCGATTGTAGGCTTGGATAAGCCCCTACCAGTATAAAGATGTTCAACGGCCACAGTCACGACAACATTACCATAATATTAATTATTGAGTAAGGAACCTTAGACTTGGCAACGTATTTGTTGATTCATTACTTTTTAGAGAAAATCAGCAGCTCCATCGAGACTTGGCTAGATTGTTTTACAGAATTTTTGGTGGATTTTACTTCTTTTGTAGAAACTGTGAAGGAATATTAGACGAACCCATTGGGTGTAATGGTTGAAACGTCGGTACTAACACCAAGGGTTCGGTTTCGATCCCGGCAGTACCTACAAATATTTGTGTGCAAACAAATGTCTGTTTGTGTTGGTCTATGGCGCGCTGACTTGGCGGGGGCACTACGTGCCTCCGATTTTTTGACATCGGAGGAAGGGCCACATGTTAAATATATTTGTTTAAAAGGCGGTAATGTCAATCTCTTTTATAGTTTGCTGGGCTCTTTTGTTATTAAGCAGGGTCAAACGGGTACTCCAGACTTCTATTATCAAGTTATTATAGTTTCCCTTATTAACCATTAAACCCTGACTCTGTACCAAATTTCAGCTTGTGAGTTAATGGGAATAACAGTTCTATTTGATGATTTTTGTTATCTAAGCAGGGTCACCAGGTATTCCAGATCTTCGATTTCGAAGTTTTCATAGTTTTCCTTTATGTCGCCATTAAACCCTAACTCTGGTACCGAATTTCAGCTTTCTGAGATAATGGAAAAGTTACTAGTTCTATTTTGATGACCATCGAGTGAAGTGAGTGAGTGAGTGTCTGTCGAAAATGCGAAACTTGCTTTCGCTTAACGTCGGAACTAATAACCTACAGACTTGAAATTTTGATTTAAAGTAAAGTATATATGTTACTAGTGACGAAATTTCAGCGCTCTGGTATTATCCAAGGTTCTCAAAATCGGGGCCTGAAATGCGGAAATGGGATCCTGTAAAGGAATGGTCCGGGCAGTGTTTGCTTCGGCTCGACTTGGCGGGGGCACTGCCGTGCCCCCAGATACGCCATAGACGTTTACACAGGCCCAGTGTATGTGTGTGATTGGCCGACTTCACGCACAACTTTTGAATCGCTACGCAGGTTTCCTCACGATGTTTTCCTTCACCGTAGCGTAGGAGTGTCCGATAAACGAACATATTATTCGTTAATTCGAAAAGACATTGGTCCGTGGCGGGTTTGAACCTGCGCGCTCCAGATCGGAATGCAACAGTCCACACCAATGAGCCGCCGACGCATTTCTCTATTGATCACGAGGTTACGATTAATATCGCCTACGCTCCTTTTCCCGTTACTCACTTTGACATCACAGAAGATCTCTTTGACGACGCCGTAATTGTAAAAATGGGTGAAACGTGGGTGGGTGAAACCAGATGGAGTGGTTTAGGCTATTTCTAGTTAAGGTGGTAGGTAGCAGATGTATGACAAACGTTTGTGTAAATGTTTGAAATGCCCGGGGATCGAACTTGGTACCCTTGGTGTAACAGTCGACGTCTCGACCATTACGCCGCATAGGTCGTCAAGAAAGTGTATGTATGGATGTATATTGAACAGTTATTTAACACCCATAGCTCAAGCTCCTTGCTAAAATTAAGGCTAGACTGCTCAATTCTCACAGCGTATTTAACTATTTGTATATACTTATATTAACTGATAGACGGATACAATTCGTTACGCCTTTTCAGTCAAAAATACCAGCAAAATTGGCTCATGTTAGACGTCCGAGTAAATGTTCTAAGGAGAAGCACTGGCCAATTTAAAGAGAGAATCCGTGATAATAAAACTGGCATTCCACAAAGTTTGCGGGAAACAGGCGCCGAGCACAATTGCAATGGAAAATTCTAGAGTTCTTAGAATTCACATCTAGTTTTCTGCTAAGCCATGGAGCGGCATATTAAGCACATATTTAACTTATATTCTCTTTTTGCTAAATCCACAATAATAAACGTTTCTTTCATTTCTACATAATATTTTCCCATCACACCAAAAGAGTTCAATGTTAAATATTAGAACCCCAAACAATAAAAAAGTGTTTTCTAAAGGTTTGGGTTCAAGTTTGAGTGAGTTTCTCCGAAGGACCTACGTCTGTTCCAATTTTTACAAGGAGAGGGAACCGAAAATATGGGGAAACGGAAGAGAGATTTTTAATCTTCCGATAAGTTCACTCACAGCACTATCATCAGTACAGCCTAAAATGACCACCACTGAAAAAAGTTCTCCTTTATTCCATTGAACGCCGGGAATCTAAGACACAAGAGAACATCAATTTAAATTAAATGTGAGGCGTCTTAAGGCGTCATTGACGGTCATAGGATTAATGAATTCCACGTGGATCGATCTCTAACAATTGACATACATCTGCTACCCACCACCTTAACTAGTAATAGCCTAAACCACTCCATCTGGTTAGAGGTAGACCTACACTTCTTATCCCGTTGCACTCCAAAACTTTGCTCCCCATCGGCCATCGGTTCTACGTACTATGTGCCCTGCCGACTGTCACTTCAACTTGCTAATCCTGTGCACTATTTCGGTCACTCCAGTCTGCCTACGGGTGCCCTCGTTCCGGAACTTATCACGTGAAACACAAGAGAACATAGCCCTCTTTATATCACGCCGAGTCACTATATATCACTCTTAGTGAGCGATCATGTTTGGTTCCGTAAGTCAAAACTACCAATTTACACTGGTGCAGAAGAAGAAGGTTTTTGACTAGCGTGTGCTGTTGCCATTATTTCAATTAAATTAAGACTCCCTAGAAAAGTAACTATAGTACGGAACAACTACAATACAACTCGAAATAGAGTCAACTACGCTTAGTGCATTATATAACTGCGAAGGGGGTATTAGCAGTCATCAACGTATAAATTGTCCTCGCAAAATTTTATTTTTTGCACTAGCCCGCTTACCTATAAATATTTTTCTTCTACCCAAAGGTTGCCTGGCGGAAATTGCTACCTTAGCATAAGGCACCTCTTTGTACTTGTCTTTGTTGTTACTTGTTGTATTGTATTTTTTTTTCTTATGTGCATTAAAGAATTTTTATCTTTATCTTATCTTTTAGACACTATTAGAACAGAAACTAACCCAAAACAACAAATTAGCTGACCCATTTGTTCTACAAATTACGGCGATACTGCTCTGGACGATGTTATAAGAAATCCTTTTCCATCGGTCCCTAACGAATTAGGGTCATTTGTCTTTGCGTGGTGCGTGGAAGGGTGACTACGGAATTTGTTGCAATGGAATACTCGTATTACCTGTTACGAAAAATGTGAGGTATTTTTTAATGTTAGTATATTCATAATCTATAGTGCAAATCTCAGCAATATTGTACTGTTTCATTCGACTTTTAACTTGTAATTTTGTAGCTGAATACTCGTAGATGGTCGAGTGGGATTGAGGGAACATTGTATGATGAATCAATCAACATGGATATGGGGAGTTTGGGTAATAACCCACCATGCGGATTGATAAACAACTACAATCCTACGATAGTAGGTGGTACTAATCGAGATAATATTTTACGGCTGTAAAATATCTCGATTAGTCCCACCATCTTAGTAACTTCACCGAATAAGGAACCATTATCAATGCATATAAAAACTTGTGTTGTTAGTGAGGAATTGTTTTACAAAGCGTTTTATTCTGCGGTACGAACGAATGGTGAAGTCGAACTAGTTAGTTCTTCATAACAAAACTGTATGTATGCAAACTACTATGTACTTTATCTGTGTGAAACTAAAGTCGAAATGTAATAGTAACAACAATGTTATCACTCGTCAAAAAGTAGTTAGCTACAGTAACTGCTGAAACGTTTTGGGTCTTTTTTCTCTCGTTTTTGCACTAATCAAACTAGTTGCAGCGCTGCGGCTCATCGTGCATTATAACGATTGCGTCTCATATTTTATTCATGCTTAGATTCTATGAAGTTGATGGCCAGTGATGTCATAAGAAAGTAAGAGCGTCGGTGGCTGAATGGTGTAGACTGTTGCCCTCCTACCGGGAGGGCTGAGTTTCAAATCCCGATACGTACCAATGTGTTTTCGAATTTTCGAAGTTATATGTACGTTATCCGACGCTCTTACGGTGAAGGAAAACATTGCGAGGAAACCTGCGCACGCCTGCGAATAGATTCAAAGGTTGTGCGTGAAGTCGTATAACCCGCACTGGGCCCGCGTGGACGACTAAGGCCCAATCACTCCGTACGGGTAGGCTCGTGCCCCTCGGTGAGGACGTTCAATGAGCTGATGATGATGAATGTCATAATTATTTTCATGCTTATCCATTATCAAGAATGCAAGAAATAAAAAGAAAAATAAAACAAAACATTAATTGCAATCATCATCACATCACTAGTTCTGGGCGAAAGGTTGAGACAGGTATTGGAATTACTAGGCTACTGTGGCTCAGTATTTATTGTTACGTGTAAAGAAATGCACTTTTGCTCTTTTTTTATGACTATTACGAGTATATTATTAGCGGTTGGTCATAGATGGATGTCAACTGTTAGGGATCGGTTTATATAGAAGCCTTGATGTCACGTCTTAAAAGATATACTACATGACAGGCCTAGCTTAGTGTAGGAATTAGTGTTACGTAATTAAAATAGGAAGCGTTTTCGGTACAAACTTAGCATATAAGTAGTTACCTATTGATTGTTGCGGTCCTCTTGGAAATCTTTAGGAGAGGCCTTTGTTCAGCACTTATTACCAGTCATGCTTAATTGCTACCTTTTTTCATAAAAAAGCACTCGCGGTCAATTCCAGAAGTATGCAAATAAAGCAGCAAATAAAAAATCCTTGCAGATTGGTCTTTAAATCATCAAGTACCCGAATAACAGAAACAATATGGAGGCAAAGCAGGTAAGTTGATAAATGATTACAACCTACCGTTGCAGGAATAAGTGATGTTACCTCACAATGTATATATATCCCATAGAATTTGTACGTTGAAAAGGGACAGCACGGGTCTTTCAAGATACGCGCATACAATATTGCGCCTTTTAGACATCACATTGTAAGTCTGATGGATATGCGGTGGGCAAACAAATTGCTTGCTTGGTTTGGTTAACACACAATTTTGTGCTGTAACATCTCCGACGTAAAAGAACGATAAAATCATAGTACAATGTAAGTTTAACAATTTATTTCAAACTATAAAAGAATAAATATAGTATTCCATTTGAGAGACATACGGCGTCTAGAGTCTATCACCTAGGAAAGCTATGTTGAATACATAGTCTAATAGAATCTGTCTTGAGTCTGACTCTAAACAAAAGTATTACGTATAATCAGGTCGTTAGCTTGACTTACTTCCATTACACATTTATCTTCATAATATTCCTCCCCATTTTCTGAAACTTCAAGACAAGAATTTATTTCTGAAAACTTAGAGCACGCAGCAGAGCAGTTTCTATTATATGTGGAAGAATGAATTTCTATGTTGCTTGTTATAAGTTTTAATCGCTTCACTTGGCTTTAAAGGTAACTTCAGCTGCTTAAGTTCGATGTATATCATTCTAAAAAAATCACTCTTCTTCATATCGATTGCAGTCAGGGTGATTTTTCGTTTGCCTAACGATCTGTTATTTTGGAAGCCGAGATCGCTCGACGTGCCCTTCAACGCACGGAACTATGTTACTTTTCATATTACAAGGTACTGATTAAAACAAATGGTGTTATTATTATTTTATGTCATTCATTTATTTCCATCTCCTATTCCTTGGAGGGAATGTCCTTTTTACAAAACACCATCTTCAATTGATATTACAATTTCCCTGAACTTATGATCTTAATTCTCCGTAATGTGATCATCGTCTTCGTCATCAGCTCATTAAACGTCCCCACTGAGGGGCACGAGCCTACCCGTACAGAGTGTATAGGCTTTAGACCTCCACGCGGGCCCAGTGCGGATTGGCCGACTTCACGCGCAACCTTTGAATATCTTCGCAGACGTGCGCATGTTTCCTCACGATAAAAGCGTCGGATAATGTACATATAATTTTGGAAGTTTGAAATCACATTGGTACGTAGAGGGTTTTGAACCTGCGCCCTCCAGTTTTAGAGGCATTATTGAGCCACCGACGCTTCTAATAGTGTAATACTTATTGAGAAAACGACGTCAACCAGAATATAGTCTAGCGACACTGGAACTGAGTGTAATTGAATTAGTGCTAAAATTATAATATACTAACAGCCTTCCCCTGGGGTATAGAATAGGGTAAAGTTCGGCTGCAATTTAGTACATTGTTGCGATAGTTCAAACTTGAATATTAGTTTTATGGTAAGTTCAACAAGCTAGTAGACATGAAATATATATGAATTTAGTCTTTACCTATGAAACGTATTTCTATATTATAAAAGCAAAACATGGGTAAAAAAAATCCTATGGATTAATTAGGTCGTTTATTGATACTTTTTTTTAAATTAACAGAATATTGTAAAAGTAAAAGTCAACAAAATCTTTTGAGGCGTTTTACCTGCCCTTATCTTAATTGAACTTTCATCGAATGAAGAAATAAGAAAGAAAAAAATGTAAATTCAGAAAAAAGGTACCTAATTAGAGAGTGTGATGAAAATTCTATAAATCCTAGCTCATTTAGTTTCTAGTGTATCATCATCAGCTCATTAAACGTCCCCACCGAGAGGCACGAGCCTACCCGTAAAGGGTGATTAGGCCTTAGTCGTCCACGCGGGCCCAGTGCGGATTGGACGACTTCACACACAACCTTCGAATCTCTTCACAGGCGTGCATGAAGGTTTCCTTACGATGTTTTCCTTCACCGTAAGAGCGTCGGATAATGTACATATATTTTCGAAAATTCGAAAAAATCTAGTGTATGCTTTCGTGCTATTTCAGGCTGCAGAGAACTATATAATTTTTTTATAGTCGGTTTTTGTACTACACGGAATGTGTGCCCCTCCATCTATTGAAAGGTCAGCAACGCACTTTTTGCTTCTTCAGAGTTGAGCACGACCATTGGTATTACACAGGTGAATCCTCCACCCAATACCTGCTATAAAAAAAGAAAAATAAAATACCTCGTAGGCTTTAAAGTTGAAAAAGTGTTCACAACATACTGCTTAAGGCATATTAGTATATACCTATGTGTTGGAAAAGTACAAGGCCGGGTCACCAAGTGAAGTTATCACGGTGGCCCATCGTAGGGACCGTCTGATACGTCAGGAATGGATGTACGGAACATTAAAGGGACATTAACTTGACAGCAAACAAGTTGGGCAACGAAAGTAAATAACGTTCTGTGTAATGGACAGAATATTTAATGTCAAAGAAAAATAATTTAAAACAACGCAAGGAAATATATTTATATTTCTGGTAACATTTATAGATGTTTCGATGGTCACAGAATCAACATTTTTACAATTCTAAATAAAGTAAATTAAGTTTTTTTAAAGATTGAAAAAAAAAATAGCCATCAGAAACTAGGTGGGATGACAGAATTTCTTATTAACTCATACGAAAAATATTGAGTTGTTAGTTAGTATAAGCTTGAATTATTAGTTCGTTTCAGAAAAATGTGATAGTAAATATAACACTTGATAATTATCCGTAGTATGTAAGTAATCACACAGATATATTACAAGTTACAAACGAAAGACAAATTAAAGTCAGACAATATAAAAATAATATTCTTATCTTTATTTAGGGCTACGTTGACACATATTTATAACACAAATTAGGGAACTCTAAAACTAAGGTAAACGGCATTCTTTGTCTTCGTACATGATATTTGTTAGGTTCTAACATCTGGAGATAATTGGTAATATAAATTAAAGTCACTGGTAAGAAATATATAACTATATTGTCAAATAACTAATACTCTAGAATGGTAAAATGGTAATGAATGAATGGTAGGAGCACGCGCGATTTATGGTGATCGGTCGTGTGCTTGGTAGCAACTTCTGGTAACGAAGCCCGAGTATAAACTAACCTAAAGATATTAAATCACGTAATGAACAATTATAAAATGCTGACGCCGGCCCCGCGGCGCATGGCAGCCGTTTCTCCGATTACTCGATGTACGTAAACCGTACAATATTCCTAAGAATATTCAAACCAATTTCAGTAAGGTATACTTGATTCGAAGATTTTGAACAAAAAGTGATATCTTTTTAATATAAAAAGGTACGCCATTGAAATAAACTATTCCAACTGAAAGATATATGGTTTACTCATAACGGCGAAAAGAAGAATTGGAAAACCTTTTTGTGTGAATCGACAAAAAACTTGTTAAACTTTTGCGATACTTTACGATAAAAGTGTTAAGTGGATGAGACATAAGTTATTCTATGTAGTAACTCGATATCAGTCAGTTGACCATGAATCAGAGCCTGATAAAAGAAAATACTTTATTGCTGATTAGTAAAATTAGGAAAATACAAACTGAAAAGTATTCAACCGATTTTATTAGGCAAAATCAGCAAAATCGCTAAAGGCAATATCTTTCAGATAACCTTAAAACAAAGAATAAAAAACGACCCAAATAAATAAATACAAGCTTCGTAAATTAATAACAAGCTTGCGTAAAAAGTATAACAACAAATTACCAACTAGATGTCCCATAAAAAATTAACTTCGTTTATGTAAAGTCTTGATAACTGAGCCAAAAGTGAATTAATATATTGTGTAAAGCTTTTATTGTAGGCAATTCAAATTAATGCACCCTTCAGGTTTGAGAAAAGTGCATAATGCTATGCTACATAGTACATTCGATTTGAACGATGGGATTTATGTTAGACTGTGTGTTGCGTGGTATTTCGAGATTATGTGGCAGCACTTATTGAGCGCTGTAGCTATGCAGTTGGATATTTCGTGTCAATTCATTTATGGGCAGACGAAATCGCTGACTAGTTGAAGTATTATTGGTTTGGATTTAGCAACTGTCGTATAGATCGTGTTGTTTGTATAAGTGAACTCAATGGTTTTAGAACGAATTCCCTAATTTTGAATCAGCAGTTCGTATACCACTATTAGCCTAATATAGCACTTTTTTAACAGAGGCATATTGTATACAACTTAATCCAGTTTAATAAAATGAACTCTAAACTGATCTAGATTAAATACTCGCATGGACATTTGGTGACTGATTTGAATTATTCTTTTTCGATAAAAACTGTAGGAGCTGTTATGAAACAAACAGAAACAAATTTTGAAATTTTAAATTATGTTTCTTAACATTCTCAAATATCTTTATGATAATTATTTAACTTCTCAATTATGACACCAAATTGGTAACTTATTTAAAATGCGCACTCTTATTATTTTACTATGAAACCTGAAATTATCTTATAGATGAATGAATCCCGAACGGATTAATATTTGTATCTAACAAGTGTATAGATGTATCTTCGGCATTCGAAAGAAGTTTACTTAATAGGGTCGCGCAGGGAACTATTATAGGCACTGTGTCTTTTCTGTTGGATGAGCATATCTTTATTGGTGTATCTACTATTACTTAGACGGGAAATAATATTGAAAAGGCTTTAGAAACGGTCCTCTGCTTAAGAGGGTTCTTTTATGGAGTCATCCATGCGTTATTATGATTGGTTTTGAAATAATTTTAGTATAAGTACTTCTAGTTCAGTTGGCGATGCAAATGAAAAAGGTTATTTGGATTTTTTTCTTGATATTTTTTACTCTAGTATAGACTTTTTTCTTTATCGATTTTAAGGGGTTACGTTGTAAAGAATTTTCACTATATTTTTCTCATGTGAACATCACATATTTTTAGAAATTGTATAATACACATTTTATATTGTACAACATAATTTACATTACAAAGAAAAGTGGCAATCTTACAATTTTTATGTAATATGGCATTAAAAGTATTACATTTCTTACCGGTTCATCTCTGCAAAATTAAATTTCCGAATTATAGTGTTACCGACGATTCCACACTTTCCTCTAATGTTTTTTTGTCTTAGACGTTTTATTATCATTTTGTTATTTTGGATAATAAATACTGTCGCTTCTTGGTAAGTGTTAATCTCAGCGTGGTGATCTTGTTGAGTGGAGGCTGGATAAGCAGCAGAGGAAATACTCGTAGTCGAAAAATTTGCTATTACACCAAATGTCTCGAGTTTGATCCCCTTGCATAATTTACACAAGAAATTACTCATTTTGAGATATAAAATATTATCAATTAGCGGTTCCCCGCGGTATAACCCGCGTTATAAGATATGCATCCTTCATCATTAAGATAATCAATCTAAAATCGCTTTGTTGTTAAACATTGCTTTATCTTTCCAAAATAAAAAGTATTGTCTAAAATAAAATTAGCCTTACTTGGCACCGACTCCAAAATTATGAAATAATTATTTAACTTTTTCTAGATACTAAAATTAAGTTTTACTTTTTAGTTTGACGTCGGTATTTCTGTGTTAAAAATATTTTTTCTTGATATATCAGCTATCTGCCGAAAAGGTCCCGTCGAAATCCGTCCAGCCGTTTCAAAGATAAGCCGGAACAAACAGGCAGACTAAAATTTTTAAATATTGTTTTGGTGTAGGTTCCGTACCTACATATATTAATACGCCTGAATAATAAAATGGTTATTTCAATATTACAAACAGACACTCCAATTTTATTTACATGTGTAGATAAATATACACTAACATTCGAAATCCAATTCGGTATAAAGATGCGATGAAACGACGCCTAAAAGAAGGATCATAAGAACTCCGCAATCCCTCTGTGTCATTATGATAAAAACATTAATCGTAGGAACGATGAAGACGTGAGAAATACCTTTGGGGTTATATCTCTTTAGGAGACTTTCATTTTTGTCAATCATGAAGTCCTTATAAATAATAATAATCTACTGACATACACACAACGCTACCTTGTCGAAAACTAAGCATCTATCCTGTATTACAGGTACTGTAATATGACAAGCTGTATTACAGGGTACTAAACAACGGATAAACATACTTATATATTTTTTTTTGTCGATACTTACATATTATACTTAGAAAACAACCAGACCAATACAAACGGACATGTTCATGTACACAAATGTTTGTAATGCCCGGAGATCAAACTCGGAACCCTTGGTGTAAGAGCCGACGTCTCAACCATTGCACCAAATGGTCGTAAAATAATCTGACACATTTATGAGTATAATATACATAAATCGGTGGCTCAATGAAGTGGACTATTGCCTTCCGATCGGGAGGGCGCCGATTCAAATCCCGCCACGTACCAATGTGATTTCAAGTTTTCCAAACTATATATAACTTGCGCACGCCTGCGAAAAGATTCAAATGTTATGCGTGAAATCGGCCAATACGCAGTTCATCTATTAATGTATAAGTACTCATAAAACACCTTTAATGTGACGGATATCGAGATATCGTTATCACATAAACACAGGAAAAATCATTCATGTATCATCATCAATTCATTAAACGTCCCCACCGTGGGGCACGTATAGGGTGTATAGGCCTTAGTTATCCACGCGGGCCCACTGCGCATTGGCCGACTTGACGCATAACATTTGAATCTCTTCGCAGGCGTGCGCAAGTTTCCTTACGATGTTTTCCTTCACCGTGAGAGCGTCGGATAACGTATATATAGTTTGGAAGACACGAAATCACATTGGTACGTGGCAGGATTTGAACCTGCGCCCTCCCGATCGGAAGGCAATAATCCACTTCATTGAGCCACCAATTTATGTATATTATACTCAAAACTTATATAATATTAAATTTTGAAGCCCCAAGTAGCAGCTTAGTAGAAGCCAGTATTAATATAAGAGTAAGTACCTATACAGTTTAAGTAAAATTTTGAATAAAAATTCTACGTCCATGGTTAAAACATACAGAAATTACCTACAAAATATATTAAGTTCGATATTTATTGAATAATAATAAATAAAATAAAAGCAACGACTCTAAATACTTGCAGAATTGTACGTAACTTCTTATCTTCTATATATTTAACTACACTCGCGTCCTGACAGAAGCCCTCGTTAGGGAAAATTCTACTAAAAATTGAAGATAATCTCGATATGTAAGAACACTCAGTGATCCGTATGCCCGTTTGCCTCCTGCTAAAATAAATATAATAATATGTTCAATTAGTAGCTTTAAATTTCAATGATTTACCCACCGACCAAACCAGGTCAGAGCACAACAGATGCTTTAGCAGTGAAACATAACAGCTGTTTTCGAAAAATGTATTGTATATTATAATGGCGTTCCGGAAAGATAAAACCCCATAAAAACCTGTAGAAAAGTAATTGTACATGGCGGAGTATTATTTCCACGTAACGACCTCTTTATGGGTTGAGATGTTCTGGCAAGGCTACACTACTAATGACCGTGGAATTTGTTCGTGAAAAAGACGTTATGTCTTTTAGTATTATAGAAAGAAAATGTTCATATAAATAAAATTTGACTGTCTATTTGTATAATTTAAATACAATTTTTTTTCAGAATATGAATATATCATCATTACAACCTAAAACCTAAAATTATTTCCACGCGGACCGTTCCCTTCCAGTTGATATCCATCTTATACAGACCGCCTAAACCAGGTCGTCACATGAATACGGTACATATGCCAATATAACAATTTTGAAAATTCTTGTCAGTTTGTTCCGGGCAATCTATGAAACGGCTGTATGGATTTAGATGGGACTTTTTTTGGCAGGTAGTTGATATATAAAGGAAAAATAAAAGCTACTTTTGTTTTAGAGAATATTTTTTATGTAATTATAATAATAGAGGTAATAGACGATTCCCGCGGTATTACCCGCTTTATAAGATATTTTCCCGAAGTAAAACAACCTAAAATCGCGCTCAGCCGCCGCACGGTAAAACATTCCTTTATTATTCCAAAATAAAAAAGTATTGTCCAAAATAAAAGTAACCGCCTATGTTTTTTCTTATTAAATCAGCTACCTGCCAAAAAGAAGTCCAAATCCATCAGAACGTTTCGGAGATTTCCCGGAACAAAGATTCCAACAGACAAGTTTTTTTTAGTTTCGCGTAAGTACCGTACTGTGTAACAATAATAACATGACAAAATTGTGTTTAAGAAACGTCTTTATTTCATTTTTCAAAAGGGTAAACCAGGCCTTATTTTCTTCTTGAAATAGTATATCAAGATTAAGCTGAAACAGAAAATACAACGACAGTAAATACAACTCTGAAGATAAATCTGGATTTAAAATTCTGCAAGTTCTTAAGCTTTAAATTGGTTTCCTAAGATGCAACTACCAACGGACTAAGTGCAACGAACGCGAACAAAATACCATCGCTTATACGATCGCGAGAGAATAAATCGACGAAAAATTCTTTACTTGATTTTTCAAGTATTTCTCAAGTCAATTTCAAGCAATGAAAGCTCGATGGCGTAGTGGCTTGTGCATTCGGTTACTGATCGCACAAGTCAAGCAACTAACAGAAAAGTAGATTGTTAAATAGGTGACCAAAAAATATTAAACTTATAACTTTTTATGACTCTACCGCCGGTCCCAAATAAGTAGGATCTTCGATAAGAGCTCGCAAGAAACTCAATTGTCCTCTTTTACTCGAATACTTCCGTGCTTTGGTAGGCACTAAGTGTTGATGCCGACTTCTATCTTAGGATGGCTATCCTGAGCCCATGTTTTGACTTACGGCTCAAACTCCCCATAGCTATGCTCTGTAGGAAGACCAGCCCTGCATTGAATCTTTATAGGCTGCTGATGAGAAATCCAGACTTTCTTCTTCATCATCATCAGCTCAATAAACGTTTCCACCAAGGGGCACGCTCGAGCCTACCCGTAAAGGGTGTATAGACCTTAGTCCACGCGGGCACACCTTTGAATATCTTTGTAGGCGTGCGCAGGTTTCCTCACGATGTTTCTTTCACCGTAAGCGCGTCGGATAAACGTACATACAATTTCATAAAATTCGAAAAGACATTGGTACTTGGCGGTATTTGAACCTGTGCCCTTGAGATAAAAGGCATCACTCCACACCAACTACTACTACTTACCTATATTAAAATATGAATTACCCATACTGATGCGAAAAATGCATTCAATACATTAAATACCAAACCATATACTTATTATATCTATACTTGTTTGGAATATTATAGTGTGTACACATATACAACAATATTCCAACGAGTTCCACACAAAGCCTTTACATGACCTCATAATATCCGCCATATTATCACTCCCGGAATCCGGATATTAGTTCTGCAAATGTAACCTTCGCCCGGTAACCGGATTAAAATACAGACCTCGTTTGTGTCCGATCTATATTTATGCCTGATTTGTGTATTGATTAGAATGCAGATGTTTTTGTTGCTTGTATGTGCGTTTTGTTTATCATCATCATCACAATGATATTCTGTATATATAAAGGTAGATACGCCATCCGTGCCTCAAAAATGAACCGCCGAAGAGAGTACAGTTTGTATTCATTTGTTTAGATAAATGTGTTCAAAATTCAAAATATGTGCATGTGTGCTGTCACTACATTCGGAACACTTTTTTCGATTGTTTTGTGAGCATATCACGAATCCATACTTTTTACATCATTACATCATCATTCATGGCTAAAATATCCACGTATGGCATTTTACTTTGGAGTATAATCGAAGAACATGTGAATTGTTTGAAAAAAAATGTGACGTACATAACTTTAATACAAGGAACAAAAACAAACTTGCTGTCTCAAATCTTAGACTAAGTAAAGTAGGGAAATCATTTGTAGGAAGAGGCATAACATTCGTTAATACAATACCACAAAATCTTGGCGAATTGGCTTTTCACCAGTTTAAATTAAAGATTAAAAAAACCCTCATGAAAAAAGGTAGATATGATGATGAGCGTCGGTGGCTCAGTGGTGTGGACTGTCGCCTTCCTACCAGGAGGGCTGGGGTTCAAATCCCGACACGTACCAATGTATTTTCGAATTTTCGAAATTTATATGTACGTTATCCGACGCTCTTACGGTGAATGAAAACATCGTGAGGAAACCTTCATGCACGCCTGCGAAGAGATTCGAAGGTTGTGTGTGAAGTCGTCCAACCCGCACTGGGCTCGCGTGGACGACTAAGGCCTAATCACCCTATACGGGTAGACTCGTGCCCCTCGGTGGGGACGTTTAATGAGCTGATGATGATGATGATAGGTAGGTATACAATAGAAGAATATTTATCGGATAAAGATGTGTGGTCTTGCACTTAGTGTTCCAGTTACAAAATCTTTGTAATAAATTAGTGTAAAGCTATGTGTAGGTAAATGACAAAACTCTGTAACCACTGACATAAAAAGATTAAAAGAGTAACTCGAGTTTCTTGCCGGCACTTCTCGAAGATCCTACTTATTCCGAACCGGTGGTAGAGTCACAAAAAAAATGATAATAATAACAATTGATGATTTAAAAGTATCTGTAACAGATTGATTTGAATAAAGATTTTTTTCTTTCTTTCTTTCAAACGTTTAATTGGAATACGAGGGATGTCAACCACATATTAAATATCCACTGACATTCACGCATCGTCACCTAGCCCCAATTTAAGTAAGGAGCTTGTGGTACTTACTGAACAACGAATAAACACTTTTATACTGTTTTTTGTAAATATTGAATAAAGAAATATCCAGGCCAATACAAACATTTCTAGCAAATGTTACTACTGCCCGGACAACTTTTACTTGGTGTAACAGCAAATGCCCAAGCAATACCATTCATAGGTCGTCAAATTCAAAATAAGTTATTTAAGAAAATGTTATATATGTTAAAATTGTTTTAATAACCTAGTTCCGAAAATTGTCTAAAGGTTATATAGGCTAAACTCGACATCAAGTGAAGTTGTCGCAGGCGAAAAGACAAAGTTCTATGAATATTCTTCAAATTTATTGACGGTGTGTTAGAAGTTAGATATATTCGCAGATTTGTGATTGGCATTGTCTTAAGATTTCGCGAGTCACTGGCATTGAATCGAAACCAATTTTGCACATTATAACTTCTCTCTTCAACCTATTGCAGTCCACTGCTGGACATAGGTCTCCCCATTTTGCGCCAGACATCCCGGTCCTCCGCCTTTCTCATCCAGCTTCCACCAGCGACCTTTCGCAAGTCGTCGGTCCATCGGGCCCACAAGATGCGGTCTCCACTCCAGAACTCGTCTGCTCCAACGGCCATCGGTTCTGCGACATACGTGACCAGCCCACTGCCACTTCAACTTGCTGATCCGGCGGGCTACGTCGGTAACTTTAGTTCTCTTACGAATTTAATCATTTCTAATCTTATCCCTAAGAGAGACTCCAAGCATAGCTCGCTCCATTGCGCGTTGAGTGACTTTGAACTTGTGAACCAATCCCGCAGTCAGTGTCCATGTCTCAGCTGCGTATGTTAGTACGGTAGGACGCATTGCTCAAAGACTTTCGTCTTTAAGCATTGCGGAATAGTTGACGTTAGGACATGACGTAGCTTACCAAATGCCGCCCAGCCCAACTGAATCCTCCTACTAGCCTCCCTCTCGAAGTTATGCTGGCCAAGTTGGATGGTTTGGCCCAGGTAGATATACTCCTGCACAACCTCGAGACGGACGCCATCGACGCATATCGGTTGTGGCATGACACGACTGTTGAACATGACTTTCGTCTTGTCCAAATTCAAGCCAAGCCCAACTCGTCGGGAAGATTCATTAAGGCTGTTCAGCATCTCCGCAAGCTCTTCCGATGACATTATAACTTAATCAGACTTTTTTAAAACACCAAACGAACATGCGGTTCACCTGATGGAAAGTGTTACCGCCTCCCATGGACATCCGCGACAGCTTATTAATTATTTATCCGACAATTTAATCTTTGAAGTTGGTTTCGATCTTATTTTATTAAACTTTTAAATTATTATTTATAGTGTTAGGAGAAAGTAAATAAAACAAATAATTATTATTTACATACATTTATTAATCTAGTATGGCTAGATAGATTCATACATTCAGATATAGGCAACGTAATATTTCAAACATCTTCGCAAGCTTAACGGAAATAAATAATTTGTAATTAATTACAACACAATGCACTAGAATATATAGGAAATTTAACAATGTCAGCCTGTATTGTAAAAGTTGTTATACGACAAAAGTATAGCGTATATAAATGCATACGCCTTAAAGGTTCCAATATACGAAATCAAAGCACATTTACTTTTTCAACACGTTAAGATCTATATTAAATAGATTAAAACACATTCATAGTCCATTATCAATATTCTTTTGAAACATTCGTTAGCTATTCATATATTTTGTCTTCATGTAAGTACTAAAGAGTCGATAAGTAAAATTAGTCAAAATATTTTTTCGTCAATTTTCATATTTGTTGAAATCAAAGTAACAATCGCTTTAACTGAACTAGATTCAGCAGCTTATTCATAATATGATAGTATCGATGCAATCAATAGGCCGTTATTATTAAAAATAACAATAAGACATTCGAGATCACTAATAGTATTTTGTAACATTCATATTTGTTAAAGATGTGAAATATTAAATCAAGCTACTATAAAATATAACAGTACAAGGGAATTATAATTCGGGTAACACTGCAGCAGCACATTTAAAGTACATATGAATAGAATTATCATTAGATATGACTACAAGATATGCTATTAATGATGAAATAGGAAATGTTCCGTTGTCATATGACACTACGAAATTGAAAGACTAGTAAACGCTTGAGCTTCGAGTAAGTAAAAGTAGGAGATTAAACTTCAAATTCACATGAGAAATATTTAAAATTACACTATATTTAGAACACAAACACACTTTTTTATGATATTGACACGTAAGGTTCAGGTAACCGTGTTTATGATAATTGACAATTGAATCTAAACAAATATATGCAAATGAGGAAAACATCGACATGTGACGTTAGGTATTGAGCTTTGTTAAGTACCATGACCATTTATTAGAACGTTTAACGACACTATTACTTGCCTGTTAACGCTGTGTTAACCATTAGTGGCCACTGTGGATTCTTATTCCGAAATAATAAAAATAAATGCTTAAAAACAATTGTCACTTATCTTAACATCTTGGAAAAAAGCTTTATTCGCGATTTTAGCTTCGTCGGTTTTTAATACAACTTCTTAGCCCGAAATGGTTGCAGAATCGCGGGAATTATCCTTCTTAATCGACACAAAATTTTCAATGACTACTGACTATATCGTGCATATACATCGGTTACATTTAAGTGGGTTTCTTCAAGGATTCATGAAAGTCCCTCAACTCGACATCCAAATGGACCGTCACCGAAGTCAACCATCGGGAAGTCAATATCATCATCGTAATGAATGAAGTTTAGAAACTTGTTCGTCCGAATATGAAATTTCCTGGCGCATTCGGATCCTCGGTGGAGAAGTACTCTTTCCATAGCTCCTGGAACTCTTCCCAGCAGACGCTGCTCTTGCCCTGTTAAAATATATTCAATGTGAGTAAGTTAATAGATACTATTTCATAATTATCAGCCTATAATGGCCCACTGCAAGTCACAGGCCTTCCTGCAATGCATAGCTAAGGAGAGATTGGCCGTAAGATACTACTAAGAAAATTACTATTTTAGAAAGATAATATAGCATTTCTAAATTCTTTATGAGACCACTGGCAATTTTGATTTTCCTTTCATTAACTTGAGTTGCCACAGCCATTACGCCTATTGGGAAACAAACAAATAAGTCAAGAATACCAAGCGTTAAAAGTTCAGACTAAACCCACTGAGCTAGTTCAATGAGTAGTGAGTTACGGAGCTTTGTTCTCTATTAGGGAGGATACATCGCAAACAGATAATGTGAGCTTGAGTCAAAAATTTAAAGTAACTCAATACGTAATAATATGAAGTTCTAATACGGTAATCTTATCAAATACGTTGCTGACCTTGGCCATCTTGCTGAAAGCCAACTTGCACTCTTGAGGATCGATGCCATAGGAGGAGCAGACGGTGGTAAACTCGTCACAGTCGATGGAGCCATCAGCACTGGCGTCTTCCAGTTGGAACATGAAATGGCTGTACAGCTGCTGCCATTTCAGAGCAGCTGATGGATTCAGGGCGTAATCGTTCCACATCGATATCCACTCTTCGACGGAAACCTAGGGGAGAAAATAAGGATTAAAATTTCTTACTTCTACACGTGGTTCATTTCATCATTGTAGGTTAGTGCTTGTGCTTCAGAGATCATGTTTAACATTTTGTTCTTTCCTCCGAAACTTGGTGAACTTTATATTGAGCAAATACAACAGAAACTGTACAGTAGTTTCGAAAAACTGATACTAGGTTTCGCTGATTGTTTATAAAACCAACCATGTGTACTAACGTACTTGATATAAAAAGCTCATGTTATTTGACCCCTTACGTGGCAAGAAATGCCACTTATATTAAAAACAGAAATTTCAACAGCTTTCTCCAACTTCGATATTAATTGGACTCCTAATTAGTAATTATAATAATTTTATAAGTACAAAGAAGTTGCAGGTGCTCCTTGAATTTAGTTTAATAATAACGCTGTGGCTCTCACGGCCGTTTTTATATACTTTCTTTAATGAAGAGGGAACGGAACAAAAGCTATCTTCTTGTTGCATATATGAATTTTACTTTGAGGAACAAAACAGCTTTTAGTTTTAGAGGTGGTTCTGTAACAACTACCGTAAGTTAGTCCATGAATTTAGCATGCCTAGAGATAGAATAGATTTGATTCACCATTCCTTCAATCAAAGCCCGTTGAGTAACTTTACACTTGTGAACCAATTTCCGTAAATTATGCATACTTTTCAAAAGAGAAGCCTTGAATCCTTCTATATTTAAATGCAAATGTCAAAAGGGCGGGCGAAAAATGCCGTTTTACTTATTAACCCGCCTAATACGTCCCACTGCAGAGCACAGGCCTTCAAAAAATCAAAAAGACATCAAATGTAACAATCCGCGACGTCAAGGTCTCATGATGTCAAAGTATTTTGACTTAATAAATGTCAAAGTCGGTTTTTTCATTAAATGATTAATTGAAAACAATTTTGAAGCTTTCACTAAGATTCTAAGTAAACAAAAACAGATTTATGAAAGTTTAGAACTGATTAAAGATAAACGCCGTCCGCACAGCGCAATTAAATTGCTTATCGTGAAAAAACAAAGTTTTTAACTCTTTTATTTTTTTTCCTTACACGGAACAGGCCGGAGGCGTTTACCGATCAAGATGTTGAATGAACAAGGCTTGACATTAAAAGTTCTAAAAAGGGTTCTTAAAATAGAAATTAAAAATTTTTACGTTCTTTACTGAATAATACTCATTAAAAAGAAATGTCCAAACTTATTCATTTTTCGTTTGCATGTCAAATTTATATATATAGCAATTAATTAATTATCATTTACGCTATAAGTAAGTTGATCATTTAAATTCAAATTCATTGTGTGTCAAATTACAGGAACACGCAATAATAAGATGCTACATGGTGTTGGTGGTTTCGAAATATCTTTGCTTTGTAGTAGTAGTCCGATAGCAAAATTTTAAAATAATCTTTATTGCAGTTTTCATTATTACATTGTCCTGTAGATACCTAATAATAATACCGGTGTCAACCACAGTCAATTGCAGTCATCCCTATATTATCAAAAAAATCTAAAGAAAGCAAACGCTTTTATATGATTTTTTAATATGACATTCCACGTCAAGGACCATTAATTTTCGTCATGTTCAAATAAGCCAATAGACCCTTCGAAAGGTTAGCCAATAACCCTGGGTCAACACGTAACAATAACTGTGTTACAACGCAAAATTTTAACACAGCGATGACAATTTACCCCACAATGGAAGTATGCGTAATTAAGCAGACCTTTTGAATTTTTTTGGTCGAGGGAAAGGGCTCGTGGAAAATAGGCACTGGAATTTCGATATTAGATTTCACATTTTCATGTTACGTTTTTGCTTGTTTATGTGTAATATGAAAGTTTTTAATGTGATTAGAATTTGTTAATGTTAGAAGTTTGTTCGGTTTTAAGTGTTTTTAGAATATTGCTTTGTTAGGTTTTAGTGTTATTCGAAATGTTCCAAAGATTAATCCAGTTTTAAATGTAGACTTTTGGGAAGGTTAGAAGTACATTGAGATAATTGGGTGTACAAAATCAGAGGGTGTTTTATTCCATACTGTAACTAACTTTTACAGTAACATTATAAAATTCGAAAGTGTTTAAAAACGTTTGTGTACGTGGATATGCTATATACATTAAAACTGGTATATTTGGATATCAATGAAATTTACAATAATATAGCTCTGGAAAATCGAGGGTGAAAGTAGCTGCTAGTATAATATAAAATTTATAATAACAGATGAATTTAACGAATAAGATAAAATAAATGCATCGCATACCATTCAAAAGATATTTAAATTAACCCTTGCTAAAAACTTAAGCAATACGACAAG
Organism: Leucinodes orbonalis; assembly: GCA_019425675.1. Lineage (NCBI taxonomy): Eukaryota > Metazoa > Arthropoda > Insecta > Lepidoptera > Crambidae > Leucinodes > Leucinodes orbonalis. Next base: position 57,845 of record PQWD01003999.1, on the reverse strand, counting down.
AGAACTTAATATGACAAAGATTATAACGCACTAAGTCTAATGGAGAAAGTGTATAGTCTTGTCAGGGTTAATTAATACCACAGGTTAATATTTATCTTTGGTACACAGACAGATTACTGTCACACAGACATAGAATAAAAAAATACATTTAGTTATTCTAGACAGCAATCTATAAAACTATTTATAGATTGCTGTCTAGAATACACTAGTTACACAGCATGATGCACTAAAATCTTCTGCAGCAGACAGAGTTACATACACGTAAAAATAAATAACAAAAACAAGGTATTATAGCTTTTTCAATATAATTTCATGTTATTTGACTAGTTTAGTGGAGCCGAGGTCAAATCACTAGCCTTTATCAAATCTGAAGTTAATCTTTTGAACTGAGCAAAATTAGAATTAAAGATATCTATGCAACCCCCACTACGAACCACCTCGTTATACGTACGACACATTCTACCCTAATAATACCCCAACATAATGTTAATTCCATATCAACAGACAAACGAACAACCACTATATTCCTAAAGTAATCCAGAATGCACCGCATTCAAATCCTAATCCAGATTCACGGATACACGTATCGTGTAGTTCCCAACGTTCCGGTCCCCAGACGTTCTCTGTTGTTAGCGGGTCGCCTTGACAGTACAGTCTAGATGCAATTACCCAGATAAATCTGGCCAGACAGGCTAGAATTTACAGAGTGGTGAATTTCTACCACTGCACAACTAATGCGTAGGGTATTGTTGAACTTATGGTACAGTTTTAGATTTAAAGCTAAAGGGTCACTAACAAACGTTTTGTAATAACATTAACTGTATTATTTTATAACACATTGGCGATTCAAAACGCCCCTAAAGCTTATGGAAAAAAAGAAACTTAGTATCTGGATATCAAATCTCGAGAGATTTACACTGAGCTTCAACATTTGAAAGTACTATTCAAAGCACGAAAACACTTTCAGTCACACTAATTTTAAATTTTGTTTTATAGTAATCTAACAAATTTGCGCCTTGATTGTTTTGTCAACGCAATGTTAAGATATTGTAGTCTAATAGTTTAGTACATTCTATAATATGTGATGACACGTGTAACCTAATTTTAATGATATTTAATCGAATATTATAACAATAAACAGTCAGACTTGATTCAGATCTCGTTGTTTTTTCGACATGTCTGTTCTTTGTACCAAATGAAATCGCAAAAACTGAAGATAGTTCTAAAAACATAATATATCTCGCTGCAAACATACACAGCCGAGTGCAAGATCTCTAAATCAGAATTGTTGTATTGTATTCGGATGGTTCGCCGGCGGCGTCCATGTAAGCTTGAGCTTGTTAGCAACATGTCGCTACTGTCTAGTATCTTGATTATGTATCTAGATACTGTAAATGTTCTAGATATATCTTAGTCTGACTCAAGAACTTTTTAAACATTGCAACTATAATCGAGTCTTTTCAAAGCTATTATAGGTGGCGCTTTAAGCTTGATGGCTTTTACCACTTTTTGTGGAATAGTTATTTATTTCATGATCAGCTCCAGTCCAAGGGGCTGTAACCCAGGGTACGAGCCTACCTGTAAAGGGTAAGGTCTTTAGTCGGCCACGCGGTCTAGTGAGTATTGGCCGTCTTTATGGACAATCTATGAATTTCTCCGCAGTGCGCAGGTTTCCTAACGATGTTTTCCTTCACCGTAATAGCATCGCGTGACGTATATAATATTTCGGAAATTCGAAAAGTCATTGGTACGGGCCGGGATTTGAACCTGCACTCTCCAAATCGAGCCATACCCGTATTAGGCCTTAGTCGCCACGCGCCCAATGCGGATTGGACGACTTCACACACACCTTCGAATCTCTTCGCAGGCGTGCATGAAGTTCCTCACGATGTTTTCCTTCACCGTAAGACGTCGGAAACTACATATATTTTTCGAAAATTCGAAAATACATTGTACGTGTCGGATTTGAACCTCAGCCCTCCCGGTAGGAAGGCGACAGTTCACACCACTGAGCCACCGACTAACGACTAACTTTGTTCCCTATATCAAGTTTAATTAATTTCCGAGGTCTAACATCAAAACATGAGAGACTAAATTTAGTTTGCTTCAGTTATAGACCATCTGACAGCTTCACCAGGCAAGTGGCGGCACAAAGGGCTCTCAGCCTAACGGCGTTCTGAAGTGAGCAAACCTCGGCTGGGGTGTTGCGAGGAGAACTGGTAACCAATTAGTGTAACTTTAGAGTAAAAAGTGGTCCGATACAAGTCACTAACGCAAACAGAAATATACTTATAAAGGTTGCGATGAAGTCTGCTGACGATGGGCATATGTTAACTATTTGACTGCCAGATACGCCTTATATCATCACAAACAATCTATTTTCCATCTGTGATCCTGGTGGTCAAATGGTAATGGTATGGTTATGGTAATGGTAGGTAAGATATTGCAAGTGGCTATAATCTGGCTATCTTTGCTTTTATGGTACTCGTTTTGTATACTATGATATGTATAAGTTTTGTTCAAAAGAAAAAGTGGTGGTTAACTGTTCACTTCTCAGAAAATATTTTGGACCTAAGACAGTTCCTTGCAACACCGTATGAAGCAAGATTATTAGTATTGTTTTATTTTGTTTATAATAATGCATTTTAATTAATTATATACGCAAATAAGCTGACGCTTCATCTGATTTACTCAAAGTCAAATTCAAAATCCATTTATTCAAATTAGGCTTACATAAAGCACTCATGAACGTCAAAAAAATGCACAAAATACAAAAAAAGAACATTTTTAAATCTAAAGTTAGCGATACCGCCCGCTACAAATGGGCATTCGGTATCTACTCCGAAGGAAAGGTGAAGAGTATCCAGTATCCTCAGAGAAAACCAATGCAAAGTGATGTTCCACGCACGTTTTCTTTGATACCATGGTATCACTTTGATCAAGGCGCTATCTTAATATTTCAACTAATATTACCAAAAAGTTATATACATATTTTTATCGATACTTCGGGTGCCACAGATTAAGTTAGTGTGGGGCTAGATGTTGGCGTTTGTATCTCTAAGCATACTTAGTATAATATTTATTTTTTTCCGAAGGTATACAGGTATCTTCTGGGTGAAGTGATGTTCAAAGTGATATAAGTACATTTATGTCAAACCATACCTGTCCGTCCTTGTTGGAGTCCGCCCTCTTCCTGAGCCCATCCCATATCTTGATCATGATTTCGTGTGTTTCAGTGTGTTTGGCATCACCAGGCTTCCAGCCTCGGAGACTGCAGATTTTCTGTTAATGAACATACAGTATTATTAAGATTTTACTTAGTTGTTTTTGTTATAATTGTATTGTATATGAGATATTATACGTTTACGTTACTCCGCTGCTGTAATAAGAGACGATTCATTTAGTATAATGAAGTTAGGTGATAAGTAATATTACCGATCACCGTGCGGTAATAATCCTATAACTATTATCATGTCATAACTATTCAAAAATATTATATAAAAAAAAAATCTGGAGCGATCTTGTCCGTGCGCCTACTCACTCGGGCTCACGGAAAATCAGCGTCAGGGTCCGATCACCGGACCACGGCACATGCTGAGTGGGTCCATTTACTTTGGACGTCGTAGCACAATGAAATTGTCATTTAGTGTGTTCTTACTGTAATTTTGTTATGCTTGTGTTGTGATGTGCAAAAATAATAAATTCTTTCTTTCTTTCTTTCAAACAACAAAGAAAATGTCAGCCGAAGAAAAGATTCACCTAAATTTACGTATTTATTTCCCAGAAACTATGTCGAAAATAGAAAGCCTCCACATTATTTGACATTGTTTTAGTTTAGCTCAACTTGTGACGGCACATTATGAATCAGTTTCCAAGTTTTAGCAGCCGACATGACTTGAAAAGAACAATGAAAATTGCAGACTGAGAAACTAGGTTTGTCTAGGGAATAGAAACTAGTTTTTATGTTCCAATCTTATTTGATGAGCTGATACTTTTAGTATTATTTATGTGTCTCTATTAGGTCCCTACATTACGGTTTTAGCTAGGCAGGCATAATTTAGGAGGCATTTTACGTAATATGTCTTCTTTGTTAGTGTTTTAATAAAATGAGGAGGTTTATAGTGTATTGGTTGAACGATAAGGTTCTTTATTTTATCTTCTATATTTTAAGTATATTGAGAGATCTCTAAATCAAGAAAATCGGCTATTTTTTGGTTATTTGTGGAGGTTAAACTTGAAAGAGAATGGATTATCATTTAATTATATTCATAAGTCATAGTTTCCTTTACTTGTGTTGTTCTAAGTTAACATACGATTATAATATTTTCAAGTTAATTATTTGTGTTGTTCAAACATGGTATCTGAGTGCTATTCTGCAATGGTAGTTTCATTTTATTTTAGTGATTAATTTCTAAACTTAAGAATTTAACCATTTCACCACCGAAGTTGCATATATTCAACACACATAACAGATTTTCTGAAATCCTGGTGGTAAAAAGGTAAAAGGTACCAGTGAAATAATCATAAATAATTAGCCGTTAGGTGTGTAATCAGTTGCTAAAAAATAGTCCTACAAATATTTATAAACATTCATTGTTTGATTGAAAAACATTAATGTATAAAATAAAAAACTGCTTGCTATTATTGCACACACAAACATTAAACTAATAAATAAAGCTCAACGCCTTCAGTCCCAGAAGGGTAGGCAGACTTCTTGTGATGATTGTTTCACTTCAACAAACATTGTTTATCAATAACAATATTAATTACCTCACAATAGCATTTCGAAATCTTTCTTCTATTGTCCACTCTCGCGTGACATCTGCGAACAAAAATCAAAGTAAAAATAATAAAAGAAACTTAATGTTAAAGTACCTAAGAATCTATTAATAACTCTATAAAAAACGTCGCGTTGGGGGACCGCTCCTAATTATTTATTTCTTATCTACGATATTTTTCATATCAAGTTCAGTCCCCCAACGCGACGTTTTTTTTTGAATTATGAATAGATTCTTAGGTACTTTAACATTAAGTTTCTTTTATAAAAAAAATTAATTAATCGATTTACAACGAAACATTTACATTTAAAATCAAAGTGTTATGGCTGTTTCAGAAATATTAATTCTTAGTTTAGTTATATTCCTGATTGAAGTGTGTGACAGGCAATAAATATACTGGATACCATGACCTAACATATTCACGTCACTAGCTAGCTACTATACTATGGTGTAGTTAGTTTCAAGGAATCGAAGCGTTTTTGAAGTGAGTTTCACCTGCATTCCGGGAGTTCACCTGAATCCCGGAAGATGTGTACTGTGACCTGTATCATACATATACAGTAGTGACAGGGTTTAATCAATACAGCTGTGTTACTGAGTGAACGGAACAACTAGTCCTCTCACCTGGTGGTAAGTGATACGCCTGACCATGATAAGATGCAGTCTTGAAGGAAATGAATCATTTATTTATTTTTTTATATTTTTCCGTCAACACTGCNTCATGATTTCGTGTGTTTCAGTGTGTTTGGCATCACCAGGCTTCCAGCCTCGGAGACTGCAGATTTTCTGTTAATGAACATACAGTATTATTAAGATTTTACTTAGTTGTTTTTGTTATAATTGTATTGTATATGAGATATTATACGTTTACGTTACTCCGCTGCTGTAATAAGAGACGATTCATTTAGTGTAATGAAGTTAGGTGATAAGTAATATTACCGATCACCGTGCGGTAATAATCCTATAACTATTATTATGTCATAACTATTCAAAAATATTATATAAAAAAAATCTGGAGCGATCTTGTCCGTGCGCCTACTCACTCGGGCTCACGGAAAATCAGCGTCAGGGTCCAATCACCGGACCACGGCACATGCTGAGTGGGTTCATTTACTTTGGACGTCGTAGCACAATGAAATTGTCATTTAGTGTGTTCTTACTGTAATTTTGTTATGCTTGTGTTGCGATGTGCAAAAATAATAAATTATTTCTTTCTTTCTTTCTTTCAAACAACAAAGAAAATGTCAGCCGAAGAAAAGATTCACCTAAATTTACGTATTTATTTCCCAGAAACTATGTCGAAAATAGAAAGCCTCCACATTATTTGACATTGTTTTAGTTTAGCTCAACTTGTGACGGCACATTATGAATCAGTTTCCAAGTTTTAGCAGCCGACATGACTTGAAAAGAACAATGAAAATTGCAGACTGAAAACTAGGTTTGTCTAGGGAATAGAAACTAGTTTTTATGTTCCAATCTTATTTGATGCGTTAGGAGTCTTATTTATGTGTCTCTATTAGGTCCCTACATTACGGTTTTAGCTAGGCAGGCATAATTTAGGAGGCATTTTACGTAATATGTTCTTTGCTTGTTAGTGTTTTAATAAAATGAGGAGGTTTATAGGTGTATTGGTTGAACGATAAGGTTCTTTATTTTATCTTCTATATTTTAAGTATATTGAGAGATCTCTAAATCAAGAAAATCGGGTATTTTTTGGTTATTTGTGGAGGTTAAACTTGAAGGAGAATGGATTTTATCATTTAATTATATTCATAAGTCATAGCTTCCTTTTACTTGTGTTGTTCTAAGTTAACATACGATTATAATATTTTCAAGTTAATTATTTGTGTTGTTCAAACATGGTATCTGAGTGCTATTCTGCAATGGTAGTTTCATTTTATTTTAGTGATTAATTTCTAAACTTAAGAATTTAACCATTTCACCACCGAAGTTGCATATATTCAACACACATAACAGATTTTCTGAAATCCTGGTGGTAAAAAGGTTAAAAGGTACCAGTGAAATAATCACTAAATAATTAGCCGTTAGGTGTGTAATCAGTTGCTAAAAAATAGTTCCTACATAATATTTATAAAACATTCATTGTTTGATTAAATTGAAAAACATTAATGTATAAAATAAAAAACTGCTTGCTATTTATTGCAACAAACATTGTTTATCAATAACAATATTAATTACCTCAATAGCTATTTCGAAATCTTTCCGTTCTATTGTTCCACTCTGGTTGACATCTGCGAACAAAAAATCAAAGTAAAAAATAATAAAAGAAACTTAATGTTAAAGTACCTAAGAATCTATTAATAACTCTATAAAAAACGTCGCGTTGGGGGACCGCTCCTAATTATTTCTTTCTTATCTACGATATTTTTCATATCAAGTTCAGTCCCCCAACGCGACGTTTTTTTTTAGAATTATGAATAGATTCTTAGGTACTTTAACATTAAGTTTCTTTTATATAAAAATTTAATTAATCGATTTACAACGAAAAATTTACATTTAAAATCAAAGTGTTATGGCTGTTTCAGAAATATTAATTCTTAGTTTAGTTATATTCCTGATTGAAGTGTGTGACAGGCAATAAATATACTGGATACCATGACCTGACATATTCACGTCACTAGCTAGTTACTATACTAGTGTATATGTATGGTGTAGTTAGTTTCAAGGAATCGAAGCGTTTTTGAAGTGAGTTTCACCTGCATTCCGGAAGATGTAAGTACACATCTTCCGGAGTTCACCTGAATCCCGGAAGATGTGTACTGTGACCTGTATCATACATATACAGTAGTGACAGGGTTTAATCAATACAGCTGTGTTACTGAGTGAACGGATCAACTCTCACCTGGTGGTAAGTGATACGTCTGACCATGATAAGATGCAGTCTTGAAGGAAATGAATAATTTATTTATTTTTTTGTATTTTTCCGTCAACACTGCCCTGTGTCCGTAAGATTTTGTACTTTGTAATTTTACTAGCTACAGTGCCCAAATCCCGAAACAGAAAAGTGTAGACGACTCGGTAACATAATTTGTCAAATTTTACGTCCAAATCCATCCAGCCTTAGAGTATCAGTTATATATATTCTAAGTATCCAGCCGTTTCAGAAATTACCCGGAACAGACAGACGGTCATACAGACAGACAAAATGTTTAAAAAAATTATATATAACCTTTTAATATTATGAACAGACACTTCAATTTTGTTTATATATAAAGATTTACTTACCAAAGAAGACGTTAAACACATAAAGAAGCTTCTTTCGCCTGAATTCGGAGACGGACATTTTTTTATCTGGAACAAAGAAGATTTTATTGAGTTACGATATGCTGGAAATCTGTCAAAAAATAATAATTAAATAATATTGATGACATTAAATCTCAATGAGGGTAAGTTTTATTTATTGGTATGACACTGAAATTCAGGGGGTTACCGTTATCTCTTAAAACAATATTACTGTAATGCTACGTTAGCATTTTTTATATTTTGTAAACATTATTGCAATACTATTTTAAAAGATGCCGGTAAACCAATTATATTCTGTATATATAAAGGTAGATACGCCATCCGTGTCTCAAAAACGAACCGCCAAAGAGAATACAGTTGTAGGCTCTTTGTTTAGACAAATGTACGCTCATTCGAAATAAGTGTATGTGTGCTGTCGCTGCATTCTGAGCACTTTTTTCGATTATTTTGTTTGCATATCACGAATCTATACTTTTTACATCATTGGGTAAGCCCCCATTTTGTTTGTTGGTGACTATTTCAACTTATTGATATTCATGTGAAACTCAACGGACATATCACATAGTGTTGTAATAAAATGTACCGAAATGTATGTAAAAAATCTTTATATTGAGCATAGGCACACGTTAATATGAAGAAAAATAGAGTTATAACTTGTAAACATTAATATATCAACGAGTGAAATTCATACGAGCAAGGTTTCTCATATTTTTTATCGAATCCCGTTCGATTTCCGTTTCGAACTCCGTTCCGATTTATAAAAACCGGCAAAATAATATTGAATAAATTCAAATGTACAAAAAGTAATGTCAATTCACCTTTTATAGTAACTTACTTTGCAATAAATATTTCATTTAGTTATGATATTTTAACAATTTGTTTTTTTTTCTCCGTGAACGAGACCTAAAAAAGATATCACAAAATATAACACAAATGCCACGTAAAATATTTGTGTACAAAATCCCTGTAAATATGTACATTATGTAAATTGAGTCAATTTAAAAGCCGCCCAAACAAAACAAAGAGATTAAACTGATAACACGTTTTGCGAATATTCGAATTTTTCATAAATAACAACTTTTGTTTTTCTTTTCAGTATGGATATCACTTGTTTTAAATATTACTGAACGCGCAAAATATTATTGTAATTAAAAACTTATTTCCGTAGGATTTTGATCTTTCGATTTGTATTTACCAAAATCAAAAATCCTATTAAAATAGGATTTTAGTAAGTATTTTTAATTATTATAAAATATTCCACCTTTCTTTTCCTTTAACTAAAAGTGGATGTATGGATATAGGTACATTTTTTTTCGAAATGTTTTACAGTTTGTGGCTATAAATAAATATCCACTGACATTCACACAGCGCCATATTAGGCGAGGAGTTTGTAGTTAGGGTACCAAAACAACTGATAAACACGTATATGCCTTTTTTTTGTAAATACTACATAATATTATACTTAGAAACACGCAGACCATTACAAACAGACATGTTAATGCTACATGTACAAAATAAAATTGCTAACGTAGTTTTTCGTCCTAGCAGATGTATTGCACAAACCTGAATTTCTATACAAAGTATCTTATTCATATAAGGTTCAATCAAAGGTATAAAGACGATATCTTTTAATTAAAGAGTATATAATAATAAAGACATGTCTAAATCTAATTAAGCTTTCGTTCAAGATGTCATTACGAGAGACCCAAGTTGTCAAATGAGGGTTTGAATAAAATTGAGGTACCTTAAGCTCTTTGACTGGATACCTCGCTTGGGCTAGGGTTGACAAAATTATATTTTAATGACCACACTTCAAAGGCCTTGCTGAAAATAAGTTATAATGACATGTATTTTCTACAAACTCACATACTTTAAACATGTTTGTGATAAATTAAGCACATACTCCACACAAGTTGCAAGGTTGTGCGTGAACTTTGAAAATCTTCGCAGGTGTACGCAGGATTGCGCGCGATGTTTTCCTTCACCGTAAGAACGTCGGATAAACGTATATATATTTCGAAAAGACTTTGTGGTACGTGGCGGCATTCGAACCTGCACCCTCCAGATCGGAAGGCATCAGTCCACACTAATGAAGCGACGCTAATGTTTAGCATATTTTTTTAATAAAATTTATTTCGGAAATAAGGACTTGTTGTAAAATTCATGACACCTAGTACTATGTTTCCTTGATGGTACACCTTCCTTGGATTCAAATAACCAGGCAAAGCAGTTGCTCAAAATATTTTACTGGTCATCAATGGGTATACCATGGAAGATCAATTTCAATGGCCATTTCAAATTCCTTTCTTGATAGCTATTTGTTTTCACTAGTAAAGTCCAAATTGCTCGTTCCGCGGAATATTACACGAGCTTTTGCAAAAGTCAATATCGACGTAACATAAAACGGTTATTTCACTTTTTATTATGGTTTGTAATGTGTTGGAATAAAATCGAAAAACAATCAAAAGCTTAATGTCTCTAGGAACCGATTTCAGTTAAGAAAACGTATCGTGTCATAAAAACTAAATGCTATTTTAGCATAAAAAAAGAAAATCACACACATGTAAAAACGCTTATGTGTGTGTGGATTTCAATGCGTGAAAGTACAAACATAAATACAATACTTTGAAACACACGTGTGCACACTAACTCTCACTTCCTATCAATCTGAGTGCCACTATATAAGTATGGTTTCTGTGTGGATAATTCTTAATAATGATTAATTTAAAAATTTTATTTGATAATTCCACTTTACAATATATCTTAGACTTAAAAATAATAACCACTTCAAGATCACGTAAGATTAGACGTTGACAGCTGCACCAGTATACATTTTGTTACAGCTGTAAGCGTCTTCCATCCTAGGTTTCTTATCAATTTTCAATGTTCTTACAGTAAGTTGGGTATACAATGTTACGAAGAAAAAATAACAAATTTAGAAAAAATAAATAAAAGTTGTAAATATACATATATATGGAAAATTTCATTTTATTTTAATTCGTCAAAAAGTTTTAACAAGTTCCTATTTTTTCCGTCACACTACGCTGATATCTTGGTACATCAGTCCATTAGTTAAAAGTCTGTGACAGCCCTACGAAGTGATTACAAACACCTGCTATCCCGGTTATAGGGCTGTTCAGGCGCCAACAGACTACCAGACATTAATTGGACCTGCTGACTTATTAACACTGCGAAATAGACTCAAATTCACCCTTCAGAATCACTATGGCTTAACGGGCTATGGAGATTTTCCACATTTTATGATCTTAAACAATTACGGTTTTCAGGGTATATTTACCTTCATACCGTATTTTCTTTGGAAGATAAATTTTCAATGTTATAAAGATAGTTTATCATAAAACAACATTTCTGCAAGAGATTTTTTAAAGTTCTTGGATTTAAGTTTAGTAGGATTTAACACTTTATTTGATTTTGATGGAATAATCGCAAGGCACTGCTTAAGGTAAGAGTAGTCGTTAACACCTACTAATCCGCATTGGGCACGATGGGTTCTGACCCAATCTTACCAAAGCATTGACGTGTAGGAAGACCTCACTGCAGTGGGACGTTAAAGGCAGATGATGATGAATCTTTATGGTAAAGTAACTTTTCAACTATTGGATTCAGTAGAGAACAAAGTGCTACACACTGTATAGCACTTTGTTCTCTACTGAATCCAAAACTATTAACTTAATTGACTTAATAGCCTTATACAAAGGTTATTCAAATTGGCACAAGGATGCGGTTTTGGATCCACACTATTGATATTCCATTACAAAAGGTTTAAATTGAAGTTGTTAGGATGAAAGGAGAATACTTGATTACATAAGCGTTTTAAGTTTACAAGTAAATAAATATAACTCATATTAGAGAATTATTTATGGAACTATTTAATTATTTATGGAGCCTGCGTATTTGTATTTGAAAATCTTCTTTTTGTGTGCAATAAAGAATTATATCTATCTTACTACCCGCGGCGTCACCTAGGTATATACATACTTTTTTATTTTATATTATAGGAAGGTAAACGAGCTACCAGAGCGTCGGTAGTTTCGACATTGGACACTGTTGCCTTCCGATCTTGAGGGTTCAAATCCCGCCACATACAACCCTTTTTAAAATTTTCGTAATTATATGTACGTTTACGCGACGCTCTTACGGTGAAGGAAAAAAACGTGAGGAAACCTGCACAGGCCTACGAAGAAATTCAAAGGTTGTGCGTGAAGTCGGCCAATCCGCACTGGACCCGCGTGGACGACTAAGGCCTATACTCTTACTGGTAAGCTCATGCCCGTCGGTGGGGACGTATAATGAACTGATGATGATGAAACGAGCTAACAATTCACTTAATGTAAAGCGAAACCACTAATTATAAACGAAACGAGCACGTTGCCGATATTTATAATGGGAGAGCGAGATATACAAAGGGGAAAGGTGATCTGGACCTCCGGTAACCTGCCTTACACGGCGAAATACAACGCAAAGCATTATTACACTTGTAGCTTAAACATTTATACATCCCCCAAAAATATTTAATTATTTTTTAAATATTAGTGTCAGGACGCTCACCTTATAAGACATACTATTACAGAGCCTGACTATTACAGAGCTGCATTGAAGTAAACCAACAACTTATAGACAGTAATTATCCTCCATCAATGCCGCACTGCGCCCGACACCCGAGACAACAGACGGTCTATTTATTATACCAGGTAATTGCACTAGCTACAGTGGCCCCATCCCGGAAAACGTGCATAACACTTCTGTTTCACGAAACGATATCTGGCACTGTGTTGGTATCTACCTAGAGGACTCAGTATCGAGTGTACCAACTAGTAAATTTAGTTAAATTATAACATTAAGTGCATGTTTGCTAAGAAACATGACTCACTGGTGGGGTTGTCTTGTTCCCAAAAAATATGCTGGACGTTGTTAATATTCAAAAAGTTAACTTGTAAACACAACAACAAGAAAAGCATCGAATTGTACATAATACGGCCAGTAATATCGACGCTTTCTCAATGTGGGGTAAAGTCAAGTATAACATTTACCAAAGTCCTAAGTCACTGTAGTCGCCGAGCTTCATCGATTTATCAATTATCTTGACAATTGCCTGTGAATTGCACTGTTGTCAAGATGCGACGTACATATTAGCATATGTTACGACATGTTAATTTGATTGTAGCGTCTTTGAATTATTCATAGAATTTGCTTATTGCTTTTAAGAAAATATGTCTAAGGGTAAAGCAAGGTAGCCAAACGTAAAAGGACCTTTGTCGCTGATGAAATTGTCACTGAAGGCCTTCATAGATTCATTTGCCAACGGTCAAGAGGTGAGCGCAGATAGCTCAGCAAGCAAGAGGTCAAAATAGAATTCCATTTATCAGACGTGAAGTACCAGCATGCAATGAAGGTATTGCCTATCCTGCCTTTCAAGGAGCACATTTATACCGTAAAAAGTAGCAATACTAGTTAGCGGAAATGCAGTCCACTGCATTTTTAAATAATGGTCAAGTGGAACTCGTGAACTCCAGTTCATCAGATCAGATCACTAGTTCCACTTTATCATTATTTAGAGTTATGTTGGTCTCGACCCGCCTTACATTGGGCTTAGTGATTTTTTGAATCCAGTCAGTTAGTCATAGTCATAATTATATCCCTAGATTCAAAATACATTGACGGAGTTAAAGCAAATTCGACTCAATAATCGATATAAGGAGTACCAAGACTAATATCAGCATAGGTCAAATTAGATCTAGATTTCAATCATCGTTTTTAGAAAATACAACATATTGTAAAACCATCACAATTTCTAGGAAAATTTAATAGTGATTGATCTTCAATTGGAGCAGACGAGTTCTGGAGTGGAGACTGCGTCTTGGCAAGCGTAGCGTAGGACGCCCTCCGGCCCGATGGACCGACGACTTGCGGAAGGTCGCTGGTGGAGGCTGGATTAGGAAAGCGGAGGACCGGGATATCTGGCGCGAAATGGGGGAGACCTATGACCAGCAGTGGACTGCGATAGGTTGAATAGGATAAGATCTTCAATTTTTTCAACACTAGTGAAAATGTTTTTAATAATATGTTACTTTATGCCCACTGTTGGTGTATAATTAAAAATGTACGTAAGCGTAGCTTTGAACATTCATTATTAATAAAATTTTATAGGAACTATTAATTAATTTAAGTTCGTAAAACATTTTATGCAAAACAAGAAGCTAGTCAAAGAAAATTTAAATTTGTTGCCTAACCCTAAATGGAAACTTGTTAATATCTTATAAAAGCAGTCATAATATTATTTTGTCTTGAAGTGGGTCAAAACTGTCTTAATTTGCTGAATTAATTATATTCGAAGTCGCTTTACAGAATCAACAATGTTAAGCATCTTCCAATGAATTTAGCTTCATTGTTTTTTACTTGTCCGCTGTCATAGAAATCTTATGAATTTCAATATTGCCGGAGATATTTCATTTTGACTCATAGTTACAACGAGGATTCTCAGAAAATCGATCAAACGAAATCCAGCTATGGAGGTAACACAGCGAATACCTACACAGTAAAAAGTGTAAACGAAAAGGGAGTGAGAAGTAATGAGGAAGACACCCGAGTTTGCATTGAAGATTATTCTGAATATACGAACTGGAAAAATGTAAGAGCTTCACAATTTTCTACACCATTGCAATATTACAATAAGTGAAGTTATACACATTCAACCTATGGGGTAATCTCTTGCGCGCTTTGTTACGGAGGGATAATAATTTATTAGAACCTATATTCTGGCCCAAAATTTATATAAATGGCGTTTTATAAAAAGGTCTTATACTTGTTTTCAATTGCTTATTATAATAACGTACCAGTAGTCTATGTGCATGATGTATCCTGTTAATTTTTTTGCAATTAAAAAATAGGTTTCTCTTATAAACATCTACAGTGAACTATAATGAAAACATGCTTATCATAAAAAAGAATCCATAAAACCAATAGTAACATTTTTTTAAATTTTGAAATAACATTCTGGCAATCCAATCCAAACACTGCCAGTATTTTCGGAACTTTGCCGAAAGGGACTTCTTTTAATTATATTTTTTAGTTTAAATTATTTATTTTTAAGTGTTAAGGGTTAAATATATTTTAGTTAAATTTAAAATTGTTATTTTGTTATTATTTACAAAGTAAGTTATTGTATGTAGAGCAATTATTAAATATATAATATGAACATTTTTCAAAACTTAAGGTTGCCTATATATCTTATATAATAGACGGCAATAACATTTGCTACTCGTACCGATTTTTAAAAAACTTCCTTACCAATCATTATTCAATCCCTTTCATTGATTTCATTTATTGAGGCGTTAGGAGTAGGTAACTGAAATAACAGATAAGTTTTAAAACAAAAGGGAAACCTCTATAAAGAACAGTTTTCAAAAAATAAGACTTCCCGAGCCGACCTCAGATGTGGACCCAAATATTTCACGGGCCTTTAAACACAAAGCAATTTGACGACAAAGACTCGCAATAAAAGAGGACAAGATCTGCCATTTCGGATACAAACACCATTTTGTATCCCTTAGCCATTCGAAATCTGTTTAAGGTATTGAATTACGCTAAACGCAATCTGCGAAGCTTGTAATACGTTTCACAGCTTAAACTGGATGACAATTTCTGACGGTTTCAGATATCTGCTGATTAGGTGTTCGGTATGCAATTAAGACTTGATAGATTTTAACTAAATATAATGAAATTGAAATAAAACTAAACAATATTGTTAGTATTAGTAGTAGTAGCGTCGGTGGCCCAATAGTGTGGGCTGTTGCCCTCCTACCGGGAGGGTTGAGATTCAAATCCAGCCATGTACCAATGCGTTTTCGAATTTTCGAAAAATACATGCACTTTATCCGATCCTCATACGGTGAAGGAAAACATCTGCGAAGATTTTCAAAGCTAAGGCCTAATCACCTTATACGGGTGGGCTCGTGCCCCTCGGTGGAGACGTTTAATGAGCTGATGATGATAATGATTGTTAGTATACAAATTACTTAAAAATCTATGTAAGGTAATGTTTCTTCTGATGTTTTTAAAATTATGTATGGAGAAATCAATGAATGAATTTTTTTTGTTATTTTGCAAAAAAAGTAAGCTAATCATATAAATGAAAAAGACTGTATAATGTGCTACACACTTCATAACATAAATTGAGCGATAAATATAATTAAGTTCATTTTGCTTTAAATAGTATAATAATAATTATTACAGAATTCGTGACATGAATGTAAAAAACGCATATAGGAGAGGGTACGACTTTTATATAAACAGCCTATGCAGCAACCCATAATTTTCTAACATTACGGAGTTTAATGTGTTTTCTCAAAATTCGACGAATAATTTAGGTGAATAACGTAAACACGCTATATTTACATTTTCCCACAGGCCTATTACGCCTATCTTTGGTTCAATCAGGATCAAATTGCGACGTCCTAAAGGCCTGTTGCCCTCAACCCAATTTACAATGTGCGAGGGATATTTCGAACAAAGCTAATTCTGTTATTAACACAAGGGTTTGTACTCGTAAATTAATGTCTTCACCATAAAGGAAGGAAATATCTGTGTATAAATTGGGTTATCATTTATTATAAATAGTATATTAATCAACTAATAAGTTAATAATTAAGAAGACTGCACAACTTTCTTAATTATAAACCAAATTATTATTATTTACCAATTTATTAACTTAAGCTTTAGCGCGAAGTAACCATGAGTTTATTTTTAAAATATTTGTTATATATTCGACGACCCATTTAGTCTTGTGGTTGAGAGGTCGACTGCAACACCAAGGGTTCCGGGTTCGATCCCCGGGCAGTACAAACATTTGTGTGCATGAACATGTCTGTTTGTAATGGTGTGGGTGTTTTCTATTTATAATATGTATGTATTTACAAAAAAAAATTATATAAGTATGTTTATTCGTTGTTAAGTACCCATAATACAGGCTTCATGCTTAACTTGGGGCTAGATGGCGCTGTGTGAATGTCAGTGGATATTTATATATTACAAATTCCGATGTATTACTCACTACATAGTATAAAAAAGTAAAAAATCGGTTTTGCTGTCCCCATTTCCCTATGTGCGCTTAAACCTTAAAGTTCGCAACGGATTTTGTTACGAATTGTTTTTTGAATAGACAGAGTGAGTGAATAGACGGAGTTTATATGCATAATAACATCCATTATATAGCGGAGAAATACTGTTCTTTTTGAGGTTTATAATGTGATGGCGTAAATAATTTCATTTTTTTTGTTTACATTGCAAACGCAGGCTGAACCCTACAAGGTTTATCAAAATAATATACTGAGTATTGTACACATTCAAAAGGTCTACAGAAAACTCCGCGATGGTAAATGTTTATGTTTTTGCCATTTACTTTTGACGAAAAATAATGGCTAATTTTCGAAGCGATTTTAACCAATACAGCATTAATCCTTATCCAATCAAATACCCTAAATACGTTGTTGGTTTAGTGTACAACGGATGATCTGATATTTATATTTTTTGTAAATACTTACATATTATACATAGGAACATCCAGACCAATACAAACAGTCATATTCATGCATTCAAACGTCTCAATTATTACAAAAAATTCGTCAAATAAAATTTCTAATCCATGAATTAATCGTTGTGACACCACAACAAGGACAGAATTATTGGAGAGTAAATCTCGAATGCCAGAAATTCAATGAACCGAATAATTGGATTCAAAACTTGAGACATGAATTGGCAAACGTTTTGACACATTTTAATTCTAAACGCCATCAATAAAATCATTATGTGGAAGTGAAATTTCATAGTGGTTTTAATTTTAAACGGCTGATATTTTATCAGAATTCAATCCAGTTTTGCATATTTTTATATACTGAACGTTTGCTATCAACTATAAAAAGACTCGTTTCAACATAATATTTTTTGATAATCTTTCATAGAAACAATTTATTAATTACGTAATATTTACATAATTTAATGTGGTGAAAACAAAAAATTAGAATACCTATAAATACAAAATCTTTGTATTGCCATATTGTGATATTTTCGTAAATAACTTAATTAAAACTGATGAAAGACCTACCCTAGCCTAGTATTGATGATGAACCGTAACCTAGTTATTGATGATGAACCGTATTTTCCTTGGAAGTAGGTCATATTAATTGTAGACTGGGGTTTTACTAGATACTATATATAGACATAGGATCATCGGCTTTCGTGTAGCACCAGTAGACTTGTTAGGCAGTTTTATCTTCATGAAGTAAGTAAAGGTTGTCGTGCTCTCATATCGGCAAAGTTTGATTTCGAAGAAACTCTAGTCTCAAACAAACGAATTCGTTATTCCTGTACAAAGATCAACCGACAAAAACATGAATTTCATATTCGTACGTGCAAAATGAGGTCTCCCAAGAGAATCAAATATTTACATAATAAATCACCTATCCCATTTCGTTGGGCCGAATGACGTTCTTTGAATTTGCTTTACCTTTTGCGTTGTTAAAAAAGGAAGTGTGCTTGTATCAGTTTATGGAAGAGATACATTCGACGACTCTTCTGGTGTAATGGTTAAGACATCGGCTTCTACACTAAGGATTCCGGGTTCGATCCCCGGACAGTAGAAACATATTTTATCTGCATGACATGTCTGTCTGTATTGGTCTGGGTGTTTTCTAAGTATAATATGTATCTATTTACAAAAAAATATATTCAGTATCCATATTACAGGCTAATACTTAGTTTGAGGCTAGACGGTGTTGTGTGAATGTCAGTGGATATTTATTTATTCATATTGGTGTATAACTAGTTACCTTTATTCTTTCAGTTATATGTGAGAATCGTGACCCCTTTTCACTGAACCGTATCCCACAACCGTTATTATTAACGATATACTGTGGAACAGTTTTCCCATAATGCAAAGGTGTGACTGGAATAAAACGGTCGGCGAAAAAGTTATTCTCCAAAGAGGAAAAGACGCTTAGGAAGGAAACAGATGAGTAATGCTCAGACTTGCCATCCAGTTGGAATATTAAGAAATGCGTTTCCTCGAGTCATTCCCAAAACTGGAGAAACTTCCTTCGTTGCTTCTATTTTCGCAACATCTGTGGTTTGAATACGAAATCCCTGGCATTTATTATCATATTTCTGTACAGGTATGATTCAACATTCACACCGCGTTGGGTGCGGATTCAGTGTGCGTCTTTCAAAGGCATGAATCGTAAGGGCTATAATTGAATTTGTATTCGGAATTTTGTCAAGTTCTGTGAGGTGTGGACGGTTTTAGGTGAAATTTTATTGGGGGTATACTCGCACATACCCAATGTTACTAAAATATTTCATCGTCATGTATTGTGTTATGTTAGGTATTAAATCGTATTGTGAGCGTCGGTGGCTCAGTGGTGTGGACTGTCGCCTTCCTACCGGGAGGGCTGAGGTTCAAATCCCGACACGTACCAATGTATTTTCGAATTTTCGAAAATATATGTACGTTATCCGACGCTCTTACGGTGAAGGAAAACATCGTGAGGAAACCTTCATGCACGCCTGCGAAGAGATTCGAAGGTTGTGTGTGAAGTCGTCCAATCCGCACTGGGCCCGCGTGGACGACTAAGGCCTAATCACCCTATACGGGTAGGCTCGTGCCCCTCGGTGGGGACGTCTAATGAGCTGATGATGATGATGAATACAGTACAAATCATGCAATGCATTTCCACTGTTGGTCTTCAGACTAGGCAGCTGGCTTTGCCCAACAGACATGTTCCTTGCAAACACCTTGGAACCCCTGTTCCGTTCGATCGCCTCTTTAATACACTTTGTATTAAAGCGACGAATATCGCGTCGCAAGGAGCTGGATATACGTCTATTAAGCTGCCGGTATTGTGACGCGTCGTCTGAAGACTGCAGTTTCATCTGTCGTCTTGTCGCCATGAGATCGAGAGTCTGTTGAGATAGTTTATTGGGTCTTAATTTGCGTTGTCCCTTGCAAAACTTAGACCCAACTGTTTGCAGAGTTTCCACTAGCCCGCTATTTATATCGTCTACTGTTACGCAGCTCTCTAGGCATTCAAAGCGATTCTGCAGTTCGAGTTGAAAGCTCTCGGGGTTATTGATTTGAAGCACGTTAGGTCGGAGCGTAGACTTCATCAGGCGAGACCTCTCCAGTTGAACATTAATATTTAACGTGCCTCTTACCATACGGTGATCGCTACCGGTTTTCACCCTGGCGATCACAGAGACGTCGTTGAATATATGTCTTCTGGTGGTCATGATGAAGTCAATCTCATTTCGTGTGGAACCATCGGGACTCAACCAAGTCCACTTCCTCTGCGGCGGCTTCTTGAAAAAAGAGTTCATCATAAAGAGTCCCTCTTTTTCCATGAAATCGGCCAGCCGCTGTCCCCTGGGGTTCCGGTATCCAAATCCATATTGCCTCACTTTCAACTCACAACCACTTCGAATGCCCAGCCTTGCGTTGAAGTCTCCCATAACGACCGTAAAGTGTGTCTTGGAGGTATGCATTGCTCTGCTGATATCATCATACATAGCCTCCACTTCATCGTCGGAGTGCGATGAAATCGGTGCGTAAACCTGTACCACCTTCAGCGCATAGCGCTTGGTGATTCTTAATACAAGGTACGCTACCCTAGCTGACACACTTTCGATCTTCACGATGTTGTTGATGAGAGACTTATGGACGAGAAACCCGACACCACCCTGGGACAGCTGGTCGCCCTCACGGTAGTAAAACAGGTTGCCGGATTGCAGTGTTGTGGTATCCTCCCCCTCTCTTCGGACTTCACACAAACCTATTATGTCCCAATGCAACCTGCCTAACTCCGTTTCTAGCTCTAATAGCTTTTCGTCAGTCCTCAGTGTGCGCGTGTTATATGTTGCCAGTTTTAAATGCCGTTGTTGTTTCTTTAGGTAGCCGGATCTCTGCGGAGATTCTTAGCACCCTTGCCCGCCGTAACCGTGGCCGCTACCGTAGCCCGGAATAGCGGGGCCGCCGGGACTAGGGGCCAATTCTTACCTGCGTTTTCCATTGGGGGTAAATGCCATACTCACCACGCTTGGCAGGCGGGTTGGTGAGCGCAGAGATACGCCAGTACCTAAGTGATGCTGCTGCCCATCACTTGGTGGGAAATACTCCCTCTGTCGCCTTCTACGACACCCTAGGAAGAGTAGGGGTGGTGACAATCGTATTCTAGTCTGCCGTCACCACACGGCAAGTGTATATAACGTGAGATAATAAAATTGGTGGTAGATCTTTGACTACGACGATTTCAGAATTTGGGCAATCAGTTGATTTAATAAAGATTATTGATTATTAAAATTTATTGATATACGATTAAGTTTATGCACTTTTAAGTCGGATTTTTTAAATCGCATACTAAATATTAAAAATTGCCACTAATCGAAGTTGCGAAAAATTATGAATGAACACAAACACTAAAACCACTTTTACATGAAAACTTACGAATTTCGATCCGAAAGAGAAACTTTTACTGAGTACACCTTTATTGGAACTGTTGAATATTTTCAATATAAACTTCGCTGATAATTTACCGTCACCGGTTGAAAAATAAAAAAGTGGGTTCTATATTGTTTAGTACGAGACAGATGCAAAAAATCCAGAAACGTTTTATAAAGATCCACCTGTATCTTTATATCCCATAATAATAAAATCATCAGAGGAGGCATTTTCCAGCAGTGAACGGTATAGCCGTTTCAAAGATAGTGAAAATCAAGTTAAGTAATATGTTATACATAAACGTTTTATTGCCTATTATGTTAAATTGTCTAACTTCTTTGAAAGAAATTCGAAAACTTTTTACTTTCATTTCTTGATAGTCGTTATCAAATAACAAAGAAAAACAAACACTACAAAATTTACTGGTACCGAATACACAAGCGAGCCCTTTGTTTGCTCGCTCGCGCTTATGTGCACATGAAGAAGCTCAAGGGTTCAAATTAGATTTCATGTTATCTTTAACCTCGATAGCATTAATTGCTTTCAAATACTAAGGTACTTTACCGATATTGATTCTTGCCAGAAGCGAAGATATATATGTAATTTTCAAAGTGATAATATTTTGATTTGGCACTCTTGGGTTACACGCCGCTAACCTTGTTTTGATAGGAGTGCGAAGACCAGGTTTTGCCTTTCTTATGTTGAGTGGAAAAGTTTCCATTAGCTTCCGAGATCATTCAGATTCGATAGATATCAATAGAGCTGAAATTCGGTGCACCAAAATTCTGAGCAACATTAAAAAAAGAAAGATCGAGGACTTAGTGAAATATCTTCTTTTTAAATCTTGATAATGCGCAAATATTGAATTATTTAACGCTAAAAAATGTTATTCAACATATCCTCTAGTTTGTTTATAAGCCTCTATTTCGCTAGTTTCAATTTTATTCTCAATCGGTTCCAATCTTGTATTCACATCACACGTTGCTTCAGTCGAACCCGTATAATGCACGGATCCTATTCAGCGCTTTTTGGTCGTATCCGAAAAATCTGAATCCTTTTCTATTGGGGAATCTCGGTATTTAAATTCTTTGTATTTATTTTATTGAAATTCTACTTTTGTTGTTTTATGTCAGTCTGTTGTCAATTGTTTTTCTTTCTAATATTATAACATATATCTTGACGCCGATGGCATGTCCTTCAACAATACGAAGTCATGTTGCTAGTCAAATATCGTTGATATTTTTAAAACTGGAAATATCTGAAAATCTGTCAGGCCACATATTCACATACCGTTACGTGAAGGAACTGATGGTCCTATTCAGTTTATAAAGCACACTAAAGATTTTTATAAAGTATTTTTAGTTAATAAAAAAAAGAAAAACATTTTGACTGAAACATAGGCTACAAGACTCGTCGAGACTTTGATTATTCCAAGGGCTATTTTCTTAGTTGTCTACTAAATAGGTTTTCATATTATTTATTATTAACGGCTGTATCAGTATGAGAAGTGTATATAATAGTAATGAATGGACGAGGCGCGGTTAATAATAAGTTCTAGGTGATTCAGCGGGTCGTTTTCTTTGGTTTTGATTGGCAGGAGATAATTAACTGTGGGAACTCCTACATACTGGATATAATGAATGTCGGGCATTGCAGATTGGTTAGTGACCCTTGCATATGCCAATAGTTTTCTGTTCGTATCGAATAATTTCAAAAGAGTTTTGCTTTTCTGAATGTAATTTATTACAAAAAAGTCTTCCCATAAAGTTTATTAATAGTTTTCGAGTAATTTACTCGTCAAATTACAAAATATATTTCAGATTTATCTCCATATGTGTTAGTTACAAATTGCTTTATCAAACTATTATGACCAGGTTGCCACTTTTTTTGCAAAGCAACACACAACGTTGCGCAACAGATAAACCGTATGTGAAACGTAAAGCGACATTTCTGTGATGTTTTTGTGACGGGAAGGTGACCCAAATAGAACGTACGACTGTAATTGTAAGTAGGGTTGCTTTGTGCCTTGTTACTGGCCTAACCGCGCAACTTTTCAACGTTCTTGTTGTATGCGAGACGGTAAAATTGTATGACACAAATTGTCATGCAAAGTTTTTTATGATGAAATTAACGGAAAACCCTAGTCGCAACGCCATAATGCCAAATAAATGATAACTTATTCTTGAATATTTCACATCTTTAAAAAACTCTGTTTCAGTCATGTTATAATAAAGTTATTACTTTTATTATAAATGTCTATATGAAAACGGGACGAAAAAATGCAATACTTTAGCTTCTACAGACATAAGATTGTAGTAGTGTAGGTAGTTAAGATAAAATTAGTATTTATCTTATAAATAAAAAAAATATTTATTTGATTATCGTTAAAAATATTACTAATTGTGTACAATAATATAAAAATACTCTGGTTAGGCAGCAGCAATATAAAACAGATCATTGTTAATTCAAATTATTTACTAACATTGTACAATTTAACAACAGTAACGAAGCTGATTTTATACGATACAGTAAACAAAGCCAAAAAGACAGATGCCCAAATAAACTGAAAGAAGGTCACATTACAAAAACAATGAACAGTAGCACAGAGTTACCGAGTATCGACTGTGTATCCGATATTGTCGCTGATATCCAAAACACTACTCGGGTCTCGCTTAACCCTTTGGGGTGCTATAATTAAAATGAGGTCTCATTTGAATTGGTAATAGTCTTCCTGATATACGTGTTTGTCTGATTTAAGCTTTAATACTAAACATGATAATTCGAGCCGCTTTTGCGAACAAATTATCAGATGCAATAACATTTTCAATTAAGCCTGAGCAATTCGTGATGCATAAAAGTTTTCAATACCCATTGTTAAAAAATGAATTGATCAAAAACAATAAACAGAAATACGGATTATTAATTTCTGCCTCGATAGTGGCACTGTTATAAAAGGAGCTTACTTTTACTCGTATATTTGATGGGTACTATCATTGAAAGAGATTCTCATTTAAAATTTCAATTTTGTCACTAACATAAATCGTATTGATATCGTTCGATTTGCATAATGTCTTTTCTTTTGCTTTCCTGCCGTGTTTTATGTCAGGAAAATAGTATTTATGCTGCATTCATACTTTAGTAGTTTTTTTTTACTTTATATTAATAAATAAATCATGATATTAATATTGTCACTGAATTTTCCATACGATTTAAAAAAAAATAGGTCTTGCGTCTCAAATTATTTATTGCAAGAGTCTTATTAGGAATGGTCATACGCCATCACACAAGAATTGTCCAAAAGTAAACTATGTAGCCGATATAATGATATGATTTATTGTTGTGTTTTTTTGCATTTTGTTTAACAGTTTATAGCATTCATTGAATAAAACCAATTTAACGGATTAAATAGCTTTAACTTCAACTTTGAAATTATTACAGTCTAAAGGTTATAAAAATATATTTATCATGTTGACTGAACTCCGGAAAGTTTTATTTCAAGGTGTGTAAATCGCAAGTTTGAGGCAATACTTAATATACACACGTTGTATTCATATTTTATGGTATTACAACCAAACAGAGAGCAAAATTTATTGAAAAGTGGCTTTTAATGAATTCGATAAACCATAAAATCATAAACATATATGACTCATAATAGGTATCACAGTGCAGCTCAAAAGTAACACAATTATCTAAGTCCCATTTCTTCCGTCGTTTCAACGCTCCATTTACTAACATGATATCGCTTAGTTCAAATACAAAACATTCCAAACCATAATTAAGAATTACTTGCACTTGAAATAATTCTAGAATATACAATTACACTGTCAAAAGAGGTCATGAAAGATGCTCCAAAAGTATTTCTATAAAAGGTATTGAAAGCTTTAATCAAAGCTCACTTCTTTTGAAATCCATATAGGCTACTGCGATGGATAGATTGGCCCATGGAAAATATCGGGCGGTTTACTCGCGCTACTATTTTAAATCTATTCATGTTGCTACATTTTAACTGTTGTACCTAACACAATATCGCACAGTCTGTCTGTTATATAACAGTTTAGTTTCTAAACGTTGCCATGTTCTTAGCAATCAGGACATAAATTTGGAACTCAACTTTCTTTAAAAAGCTCTTTTTTTGCATTTGAATCCGATGCTTTTTGGTTCGGAGAAAACTAATATAAGATCAGCACTAAGAAATACCGAATCTTGTTACAAATAAAATAAAAATAAAATAAGATTTATTGCTAAGTAAAAACAACACAAATATTTAAAGTATAACATAAAGAACTAAAAACTTAAGCAAAAGGAACCAATCTCAGCATAAACTAGGCTCGGTAGCCCAGCACTGGTTTTTGGACCTTACAGTTGGTCGGCCGGTTGGAAATAAGGAAGGAAGGACGATTGAACAAATTTGGATTAATATATAATGGAAATAGTTTAGGTAATGATGGAAAAGGAGTGTAGAAAAAATCAATGACGTTTGAAGCTTGACTCCTCACGTACTACTTAATAACAGGGGGGAAGTTCCATGTTTAGCTTTACGTTTGTACTGTGGTTGCGTTTGCTTCTGCTTGTCTATTAAATAATGACGTATTAAACATTTGAATTTTCTCGGATGCTTAACCTCCCGCAATGGCGATGGCAGATCATTTCACCCTTTGGTCGCAGCAAATTTGAGACCTCCTGTATAATTTTTTTTTCTATGTTTTGGAATAGCAAGGGTAGTCTCTCTGTGTCTTCTAAGGGGTCTTGAGCGATTACTGTTGACCCATTCCAATTTTTCATAGAGATAGCAAGGTTTCCGACTTTCCACAATTTTATGGAGAGTGGTTGCTAAGTGTTGGTGTCTTCTATTAGCCATGTTTAAAATGTTTCTAGCATTCAAATGTGGGGTAATGTGTTCTCTCCTCGGTATATCATAACAAAACCGCATGCAAGCATTTTGCACTCGTTGGATAGACCTTTGAATGAGATGCAGGAGTCTTGGTCCGTACACTACATTACAGTAGTAAATGATAAACTGTATCATCACTAGCTCGACAATTTCGCCACATCAATCCAGGAACAAAACCCCAACGTTGAGGTAATTGGGAAACCCCATTATCATGAGTGAATCAGTGATGGTTTGCAATTTGTATTCACATATGGGTCATGTCTCATTCGGAGTGTGCCGTCGGTATCATGTGGGTATTTCACGTGCACGCAAAATCAAAATTGCTTCTCCTAGGAAGGAAATTACTTTGATCACATGGCACCAGACGAGTTGCGTGTTTTGTGAGGTACTACTGATTATTTTTTGGATTGGGACGAAAAATTAACAAAAGTAAAGTATATAAGTACGAAATGTACACATAATAAAAACTCCAAGTTCTTCAAGAATATTTGGAGAAAACTCCATCGAATGAATGTTCTTTTGAATTTTAATTGAATAATAAAAATCTATTTCGCCATGAGTTTATTGATGAAACAAACAACACCAAATAGCCTCATTCAACTGCCAGCTATATGAAAACTCAGTTGTACTGCGGAGTTTATCGCAAGTGAGATATGGTCCTATTGTTTCCGAGTTGTTGGTCAGTTGAACCCATGTCAGTGTAACAATGCAGTGTAAAATAACGACCGTTTCCTTCCACTACGTTTTTATTGTACCCGGACGTGTGGAATTGCTTGGATAGATTTGTTTCGCAGATTACCTTATAGAAAGGCTTCTGTATGAGCTATTTGGTCTTATTTTGTTCTTCATCGTTCATCATGAGATTTTTTGTGCATTTAGCAAATTCATATTCAGTTATTATTTATTTGAGTGTTTGTTAGTTTTTGGAGTAATCACGCTATCATTATGGAAAGGATTCAAATATAAACTGGATTGTAATAACCACCATTCACTTTATTTTTGGATCCTTATTTTTCAAAATTGTAAGTCTATTTTAAAGGTCTCATTGCAGTATTAAAACACTAAATTCTAGGATGGCTTGTGAAAGTAGAACTCATGACGTGTGACCCTCTTAGACACTAGATACAAGGTATCTAAAGGATCAATCAATCAACAAGCAGCCATAATATTAATTTGTTAAACGATACAACCAAAGAAAATCTTGTTACAGCAAACACAAAAGTTTGCCGAAACAAATCAATATTTTTTTGGATTAACTTAAAAATGTAACGTTTTAACAATTTGCAAATTGGGAGGTAATTTGTTCGGTGTAGGAGTGCAATCAAAAACACTCAAACTTAAGAAGGTTCAAACAGTCGTTTTCCTCAGTCATCAATTCGAAAGTCCCCATAAAACTTAGATTACGAATCAAGAGTTGAAAATTTACGCTGGTGATCCGGAAGTCTTTTAATGTTCTTCGTTTTTTATTCGAACGACGGATTTTAAAACTTGCTTTCGTCGTGAGCCGTGTTAGCAACTTGGCTTGATATTTTTTCACGTGCATTAAGATGTGTTCGCAATATCAAATTCCAATATGTTTCATCTTTGAAATGTATTCTAAAACTTTATTGAGTGTGAGCTAATATGCTAACAAAGTAGCACTCGAAGATTATGTAACCACATTCCTCAAGTAAAAACCAAGGAACTCATTTTATTTTCTTTAGTTATCTGTTAAAACTCCAATATTTGAGGTTGGTTTTATGTTATGCTTATTTTTATATATTAAGATGCATATTGTATATTTCACTTGCATAAGGTTAAGATTTTGTTGCTTCACATACTTACTTTCATCCAAAAATAAAAACAAGGTTAACAAAATTTTAATAACGAAAGATAGTTTCTTCATGGATGCCGTTTCTACCTCATACTGAGCCAATTAACTATTTGCTTTAATGAACTGAACGGAATGCAAAGCTTGGAGGCTCATTAGCGACGAGGATTTGGTAAGGGTAAACTTCATGACTAATAGTGAGTATACGTTGAGGCTAGTTTGGGGTAAGTAAGTTTGCTGTATTGATTGAAAGACTTTTACTTGGTATGACATTTATTTTTTTATGTTAAAAGTGTATAGGACGGTCAGGACGCTCACTTGAAGGTAAGTGACACGCCTGACCATCACAGAGCGCCATTGAGGGATAGTAACAACTGATAGTAGACAGTTATTATTCTATGTCAATGCCGTACTGCGCCGGTCACCAGATGTTTAGTCTCTTATACCCGGTAATTTCACTTGCTACAGTGCGCTCATCCCGAAACACAAAAGTGCATAGCACTCTTATTTCACGGGCCGATACAGATATTGGTGCCAGACCCAGGCGACTCATTATCGAGTAACTATCCCGAAAAAATAGATGTTATTTTGTCTTTTCGCGATAAGACCTCGAGCGGTTAGGCTTAATAACGTCATGGTCAGCGAGTCAAATTCTGCTAAATTCATTTCTTTGAATGGATTCCATCGGCACCTTTGAGCAGTTAAGACGTTAAACATGAGTAGAGTCCAGAACATTCCAGTCACGTAGTCATAACAGGTGGTATAAACATCCAATTCAAGGAGCATCGGTGGATTTTATAGCAGTCGTAAAAATGCAGTGCTGCTTTAAAATCGACACTTAAACGAAAGTATTTTCTTTGAAAAATCACTTTTGTCTTTGGAATAGACTGGAACGCTCATACTACAAAGCTGTATTAAGCAGTAGTTTTTATGAAGGCAATATATTATACGTTGGGTTAATTGCCGGAAAAAAGACTCCCGAAAAACCATTGATTTTCTATGTTTTCCCTTGAAACATATGCGCTTATCATATGCACGGAAAAATTTTGTAGAAATCACAAAGCAAAATTTTCTCACAATTGCACATTTCGAGAATATTTGAGGAGTCTGCCTACTATTATTACTCATTAATGTTTACTAAGAGATGGAAACTAACTGTATCGTTGGTTCACAAGTTGATTCTACGGTCAAAGAAAATAGCTGTGTTTAGGTTTTCTGTTCGGAAACATAGAAATTATAATTTACATGAGAAATCATTCTTACACAGCTTGCTAGATGCGCAAGCTGAAGTGGCAGTGGGACCTATTTACAGCACGAGCTATGTATCATTGTACAGTTGTTTTTGTATATAATATTATTATAAAAATAAGACAATTCTTTCTATAAGATATAGATAAGTATTTTTTCATCAGTAACATTAAAAATAACGAAAATAAACTGATATATAACATCAGCAGCTTATCAAGCTCGGCTAAGTGAATCGAAGTACTCCAAAAGTAAATCCAGGATGAAATTGTTTTTGATCCGGCAGTAATCCTGAATCGGGGCAAGCCGAATTGAACTTTGTTTAAATAACTGATTGGGTTCGAACAAGCCCACATTTGTAACTGGCAAAAAGATTAAGTAGAGTTTTAGTGTTACAGGATTTTAGGCAGTCTGTTATTTGTATACGAATTCGGGACCATGTCAATATATGTGTAATGTGATATGATTTTATTTTAATTATTGAGATATTTCAAAAAATCCATCAATATCAACTTAATTTTTATGCAAAGCAGGTTGATGGATCCCGCTGGGGCACGAGTTTTATGGTTGAGAAGAAGGCAAATAACACTTAGATATATATAATATATTATTTAGTCCAAAAGTAAGAGAGCATATAATGTAATGTTTTTTGTTGTTAATTCATAGTCATATTCAATATAAACAAATTAAATTCTAAATAAACAAAAAACAACTTGCAAAAATTATAACAATGTTTACCAACATTGTTACAACTTATACTTATTTGAAACGTAAAACAAAACAATGCACTCTTTGAGTTAAAAAAGGCTATTACTGAGGAATCTTTGCTGGAAAGTGGAACGGCATACGTCTAATAGCCTAGACATTTAGTGCCCAAGCTGCGGTATAGCTGCGCTAGGATATCTACAGTCTTAGCGGTAACGACTTTACACTTGGAATTTTATTTGTTCTGTACTTGTTTTAATGCTTTATCTGCTATTCTGTTTTATACATTTTTATTCAGCAAACCAACTATTTCTGATAACGGTTTTTAGGTAAGTACTTTTCATTATACAAATGAAATAATATAGGTATAATAAATAAAAACTCATGATAAGACGGAAAAGCTCTTACGGTGAAAGAAATATCGTGAGGAAACCTGCGAAGTGATTCAAAGGTTGTGCGTGAAGTCGTCAATCCGCAGTGGGGCCGCGTGGACGACTAAGACCTATACACCCTATACGGGTAGGCTCGTGACCACAGATTTCCAATACAGGAGATGGGGCAAGCCGCGTTTAAGTGCGACAAATGTAAGCTCAACGAGCATACACTGGCTGCCAGTTTATGCTCTGTGAGACGAGTCAAGACGCACGAATATTAAAAGAAATTACGGTTTTTTCCAAAAGCCATTCTGTGCAATTGTATCATGCCATCATCGCAATGAATCATTAAATTTACCAAGAAATATAATAACTTTTCACAAGACCGAAAAGAAATTGTGACACTGGACTGCCTATAAACTTGGCGGCTTGTCCAGTCTAATTGTATATTCGGATGTCTGTGCTCGTGACCCTCGGTTGGGACGTTTAATGAGCTGATGATGATGATGATGATGAAGACGAAAACCGGGTTCATCTAATAATTCCAACACACACTAAAGTGATTGTTAGAAATACAACTACCTAAATATTTTTGGATGGTTATTTGACAGTGTTCGCTGAATCGAAGATGTATTTAGGTATCTTCGAAGGGCATGTTAAGTCGTCGGTCCTGAAATCTTGTACAGTGGTAGATTCATACGAGTATAAATCACTTTGGAAAACTCTGACAGCATTACTGGATTAATTGCCCATCAATCTCGTTTATTGTATTTTAATGCAGTTAAGGAAAATGCAAATAGGTAAAAATATATAAATATCCACTGATATTAACACAGCGCCATCTAGCCCCAAGTTAAGCGTGAAGCCTGTATTATGGGTAGTAAACAACGGATAAACATACTTATTTTTTTCGTAAATACATACGTATTATATAAAGAAAACACCCAGACCATTACAAACAGTCATGTTCATGGAATAAAAGATTTATTTTTGTCTTAATTATCCATCCCTGATAAGATAAGTTCTATACATCTTTACAAGAACTATTAACTCTAGTGTATATGAAGTTACAATAACAACAGATAATAAAAGTGTATAAATTAATTTCGAAATAACCTTATTATCGAAATAATATTTGAATATTACGAAATTGCTCATACAATAACTATTTATCCCTCAAAACGGGCCTACGCTGGAAAAGATCCACTGCGAAAACCTGAATGGATAAATTAATAAGGAGTAAAGAGCAAAATTATTTGATATAAAAGCATATTTAATATATACATTCAAATTTCAAGTCGCGAAAAAAGGGAAAATTAAATTTCATTTTTGCTCCTGTAACGAGTTTGTATCCCTAAGGGCTTAGTATACATTAAATTTTAATTTACATTTCAAATAAATTAGTATGCGTAATGTACTTAGTGCTATTTATGTTAATTTTATTTAAAAGGTTTTACTTTAAATGTAATTTTCATAACACTGCTGGGCTTAGACCTACTTTCTTGATAGTAATGGATTTATCATAATCTGTGGAAATTTCTCGTCATTAAAATGAAACACTAGTGAATTGGTTAGAAGTCGGCTATTGCATTTAGAGTGTCGGGTTCGATCCCCGGGCAGTACAAACTGTTGTATGCATGAACATGTCCGTTTTTATAGGTCTGGGTGTTTCTATGTATTACATGTATGTATTTCTAAAAAAAACTATTTAGATAAAACTGTTTAGTACCTGTAATACCCGTCGCTTAAATTGGGGCCAGATGGCCCTGTGTCTGTCGGTAGATATTTATATTTAAGTATATTCTTATATAAGTAGATTTATGATGATTAATTTTGACAGTATCTTTGTTTGAATGCCAAGGTGCGTGGTGTAGATCAAAAACCTGTGCAAACAGGTAAGGGACAAACATTTGTGTTTGTTTTGTGTCTCCGTACTGTATTCTACTAGCGTCTCGTAAAGTGTATTAAGTAATCAAAGCTTAACTTTATTAAATTGTGAGTACTATTTACCAAGGAATTCAAAATATTTGAAATAAATCCAAATCAAAAATGTCCGTTACATTAATATTCTTCTTACTCCGGGGTCGAACTGAGAAACATGCAATGTAAGGTCAACTCATGGTGTTCTGGAAAATATAATTAAGTATACACTATTACTTACAGATTAACTTGTCGAGTTCTTCCGTGAAATATCTGTGAACAATAAAGTAAAATTATTAGTGTTTAGTTCTCGTGGGAGCCTTGAAATGTATGTATCTTTTTATGTTAAATACAAAGTGTAGAGGAAAGTCAAAACGCTCACCTAATGGTAAGTGATACGTCTGACCAAGACAGAGTGGTATATATTGAACAACAACTGATAAACAGTTATTATTCTCCATCAATTCCGCATAGCGCCCGTCACCCGAGACAACAGATGTAAGGTTTCTTATACCCGGTAATTTTACGGATTTTATGATAAAACATACAGAGGACGTTAGTGCTCTCTCATTAGACCCAACCTTTTATAGGTATTGCTGTCTCTAACCCGCCTGCCAAGCGTGGAGATTATGGTAAATTGCTTTACTATCGTGAAGTTAGGCCCTAATTCCAATAGTCTATCGAAGGCTGTTAAAGTAGGTAGAAAATTGCTTTAGAGCTCCATCATTGAAAATAAAAATTTATAGTACATTTTATTTTTTATAGCAGGCTCAATTGCTCTGATTGTTTCAGTAGTAGGATCAATAGTATTTTTTTATGTATATCGTATACGTAACTGATAAATTAATGGCTTAAATTAAAACAGTGGAATACTTGTTCCCCTACATTCAAAAAAGTAACTACTGAGATTCTTGCTGGATTCTTCTCAGTAGATAAGGACAGTCGAACCGAACTAGTGGTAGCTTCATTTGACATACAATTGTTCTTTATGGACCTGAATTGAATAAATACATTTATTTTATTTTATTCTGTTTTAGGTAATAGATAGCACGTGGTTCTAGGTATTTTTTATACACTTTATTTATACTATCGTTACTCTTTACCTCGTTTATAGAAATAAATGTCTATAAATGAAAAAGATACAAAGCAGAACTAGGTCGACCCGTGACCAATGCCGCGAACATTTTTAATGAGGCGTCCGTTCTAAATGTATTTAGTTCCGCCATTTATAGGTATTTCTATTTCTTTATGCGAATATTAACAGTATAATTATTTAAAATAATCCATAACTATATTCTAATTATGTTATTAAATATAACGAGGTTTGGTCCGTAATCTGAATGCGTTTGGTCAATACTGTTGAACAATTCACTATGCCTTGAAAGATAACACTTTAAAGAATCAACTGATATGTTGCTAAATAATTTGTTTTGTCATCTGAATTTATGTTATTTTCGTTAACTTATTTAAAATAATATTATAGTACATGCAAAACCTTTTTTCGTGAAGTATGACGTCGTAAGTTTCAAACATTTAAGTTATTATGTAATGTGCATAAATAAACCTTAACATCCGACTTTAATATCGCCCTTCTAATAATCATCGAGGAATTAAATCCCCACCATTAATTCAAAAAGATAATGGTTTCTTCTTCTAAATTTTTATATACCTAGTACTAGATTGTGTAGAGAAAAGGTAAATTATAACATAAAGCTTTATTTTTATTATATTTATTAACTATTCATAGTTTCTTAGATTATATAAACCAATATTTTTAATATATAAATTACTATGATTATTTTATATGGCAGAGTACTATAAGAATATTATGAGAAAATTATTTTAAAGATAAGAATTAATTACAATACATTATGTGAACGAAAGCAGTAAATTATATTTTGACAAAAACTCAACCAAATATAATACCTCAATGTCGGACAAAACATTATTTTACTTTGACAGTAATGACCATATTTCATGCTGCATTTTCGTTTTCCTTTCGAAGAAAAACTTCAATTCATTTGTTAGGGATTTCGCTAATGTACCGATTTGGCGAAAAAATAACATTGCTTTGGAAGTTGGGTTGTTTATATTAGAACTTTCTTATTTCAGATAATGCGGTATTCCACTAATTGTTGTTATGGAATGAACTAGCCAGTAGAGTCATTTAAAAGTGTATATATCCATTTTGTAAATACTATAGTAAGTCCACAGATTTTAGTTCTCTAATCTCTGGGTTAGACAAACGAGGTAGTAAAAAGGTAAGGTAATAAAGAGACTAAAAAGAACCTATGTCACTCTTCATCCCTTCTACTATCTGTACTTCATCATCATCAGCTCACCGAGGGGCACGAGCCTACCCGTATAGGGTGAGATTAGGCCTTAGTCGTCTACGCGGGCCCAGTGCGGGTTGGACGACTTCACGCACAACCTTTGAATCTCTTCGCAGGCTAGCGCAAGTTTCCTCACGATGCTTTCCTTCACCGTAAGAGCGGCGGTTAAATTTCATATGTTTTTTCGAAAATTCAAAAACACATAAGCACGTGGCGGGATTTGAACCTCGGCTCTTACCGGGAGGGCGACAGTCCACACCATTGAAAGAAAGAAAAGAAAGAAAGAAAAATCTTTATTCAAATAAATCTGTTACAGATACTTTTGAATCGTCAATTGTTATTATTATCACATTTTTTGTGACTCTACCACCGGTTCGGAATAAGTAGGATCTTCGAGAAGAGCCGGCAAGAAATTGAGCCACAGACGCTCATATCTGCACTTAAAATCACTTTAATTCATTGCTCAGTTTTACTGTTAAAGCCGAACAAACATACATTATCAAACACACCCCCTAAGATCAACAGTGGACTGTCACTTGCTACTTAGGAAAGGTATTTATACAAAATCTTTTTAACAATATGAACCCAAAACAAGAAGATTTAGTTAAAACATGTCCAATTACATAATACATCTCATAAAGGTAAGGGTAGACAAGTGGTCCAAAGTTATCCCTGTTTTTATGAAGGAATGGCTAACAAGGGAGATAACTTGAAGGGTCGACTGTACGTGCCACCCAAATGTGCAATAAGTATTTACAGGTATGTTTGGTTTCTGTATTGTAATATACTAGTTTTACCCTTCCTTCCTTCGCTATACAACAAAATATATAAGAATAAATGAATAGAAACTGAAACCATAGTTTAAACAGTACTTAGGTTTTTAATTTAATTGGTATACTAATGACGTTAAAGTTGCAAATATTTTTAATATTAGAAATAAAATTAAAACACGGAATCATCTTTTTCTCATCAGCGTGCAATGTCCTACCAAACTGGGAAAAATCGCATGAGTTTCACTGTATGGTCTTCGTGAGGGATTCGTAACCTAACTAAATACTCTTTGAAAATATACTCAAACACAACTAGAATGAGAAACGGCACCAAAAGGCCAACACTTATAACGCTTTCAACAGTCTAACAGAATTTAATAATAAATTCCTGAACGTTTATCCATGACCTACAGAAATACGGTCTAGAATTTCTACTTAGTATTTTAGTATTATGACAGGGTGTCTTCTAACCAAGCAGTTACGTAACGCTTAACTTTAAATGCAGCAATGTGCGAGACGAAATCCCTTGGGCCTGAGAAATGTTTATTTTACGGCCCGCAGTGACCCTTTCGGTCACGCAAAGAGAGAAAAATAAATTTAAGCTTAT
The DNA here is from genome assembly GCA_019425675.1 of Leucinodes orbonalis. NCBI lineage: Eukaryota > Metazoa > Arthropoda > Insecta > Lepidoptera > Crambidae > Leucinodes > Leucinodes orbonalis. The sequence continues at coordinate 21,644 of PQWD01003999.1, read as the reverse complement.
TGAACCTCTTTAATATAGAGGTGAGTAAATCTTTTCTATTTATGTCTTTATTCATTTTTTTAAAGAAAAAAATATTTAAAATTGGAATGTTATATTGTTTGGAGGTTCGGTTGACGTGTTTTAACAACCAGTTGCAATGATATGCTGTATATATAAAAGGTAAATACGCCATCCGAGCCTCAAAAACGAACCGCCGAAGAGAGTACAGTTTGTACTCTTTTGTTTAGGTAAATGTGTTTGAAATTCGAAATATGTGTATGTGTGCTGTTACCGCATTCGGAACACTTATTTCGATTGTTTTGTGAGCATATCACGAATCCATACTTTTTTACTTCATTGACCAGTTGCTCCAGAATTTCAGATTTTTGACTAGGTTTTAAAATTAAATCTCATTTTATTTTATTAACTTCATAATTATGAATACCTTATATTATTAGTTATGAATACTAAAATATCGAATCTTTTATTATTGGTTTACAAAAGACGTATTAAAAGTGCTACGATGATAATCACACAACATGACTATAAAATTATTGTGGTTGTTGCTTTCAAAGTTAAATAACTCGTTTTACTGGACAAAAAATAAGAAGCTCTTCAACTCTGCATTCTCAAACAAAAGATCTCAGCTATTTTTACTACAACGTATTGTCGTTTGTCGGATTGGTTTCAATTTGCTTCGCATAACAGTTATATTCTATAAAACATAAAAGTAACAACTGACGGCTACCATCTTTCCGATTTGTCATTAAAAAAATGACTTAATTAATTGCGAAAGTTTCCTCCAATAGAACAATGGAAATGCGGGGCTATCGTATACTAAAAACGCGGCTTGCAGTAAAAGGTATGAAAAGATTCTTGCCATTAATTAAATACAAAACTTTTTTTTGTTAGAATCTCGCTTTGAAAGGGAATTAAGTTGAAATGAGTATATCTCAAAACTAATTTCAGTTAACCAAATGGCTAAGTACTTTAAGCATTGGTCTAAAAAAGGTTTACATCCACTGCTGTATAAACCTCATCTACCGTTTGACTGTTACTATGAGATTTTGGACTATAACCCCACGCCTTGATGCAGTGCGTGTTAGTAGGTCACCAGAACTTCGTCCACTTTTTGATTTATTGAAAAGAAAGCAAATGCGCATACGATCCATCCGATTGCTAGTGAGACCGCACCCTTAAAACTTACGTAAAACTAACGGTTTTTTTTTAATTATGATGGCTTACTATTGAGCACAGACTATCCTAGTGGAAGAGACGTGCTCTAAGATGGAGTGAGCTTACCCTTATCCCCTTAAAAGCCAGTACATACTTTTTAAAACAAAAATAAAAATATGTATATACATATAAGTACATATATGTATATGTACATTAATTTTTTTTTTCTGTTTTATGTTAGATACAAAGTAAAAATAATATTTAAATTTATTTTTTAAAATTACTACTTAACACAATTTATAGATGGCTCCCAGCCTTAAAAAATAACGACTGAAGTGTCTTGTGAAGACTTCATTCAATAAATTTTTTTTGCGTTCAATCTAAATTTGTAATGCTTCGAGATCGTGATAAATACTAAGGGAGGTTGGCTTAGCTCCTTAAAGTTAAGTTGGTATGGTAAGGGCATTCCTTGCCTAGATATTGAACGCTGCTTATTACGCAACTAGTGAAAAGCTGTACCTTTATGTATTTGAAAATAATGGCGTTTTAAAATGTAACCAAAATTAATTGGGAAGCGAGATATTACGTAATAACTGTTTTCATAAGCGGCAAATCTATGATCTAGTCTTCAGTGGGAAACTTTTAACAACGCAATTGGAAAATATATTTTCCGGAAATGTTAGTAATGTTTGACGTATATTTTTTGTATACTGTAGTTACTCGTAATTTTCAGTTTCCTATATTATACGAAAATTACGCTTAACACAAAACTCTGAAAAAGTACAATTTATAGTTTGTATTACAATCAGCAGTCATTACAGAAGGAAATGTAAAGAGACAAAAAAGTAATTAAAATTATTTTTCAAGTTCCGTCACTACCATTTATTTAATAACCCATAATTATGTCTTACAAACGCAGCTTATGGTATTTATATAATTAAACCCTGTGATACAGCCCAAAAACTTCGTAATGGCAATCGCTAAAAGTTATCAACACTAAAAATCAAGACACGTTCAAAAAACCCTCCAACTCTTATAGAACACAAAAAAAACAGCACTTAATGCAAATTGAAATTGCCGCCAACTTTTCCAACTTCTTTGCATAAAATTTGGGTTTATAGATTCGGAACAACGCGTTTCCAAACTTTTGAATTTGAATTTCGAAGCATCGAATTCAACTTTTTAATCTTTATAATTTAGGGAATACTCATTAGCTTTATCAATTTTATGTATAAAATACAAAATTTTGGCACTTTTTTTTTAGTAAACTTTTTAACATTATTTTCGTAAATGGAGCGTTTGAAAATGAGCCTATTTTTTAAATTCAAAACACTGTATAAGGCAAAGGTTTAAAAAAAATTCAAAGTGCATTTATTTGAAATTGTGCATATATAAATGGTGGGGGTACCTGTGCCGTCGGCTGCCCTCGTCGGTGGTGCGACGTCAAATGCCGCGCGGTACGAGCTGGCGGTAAAGCTGCAACTGGGGCCGCGATTGATCGTCGGATGCCTGAGCAGTTGCGATTCTGCCGATTCCTAGGGACTTTTTCGTTGGAACTTGGCTATGGTTGCTTTGCTTGTCTGTGGCATACTGGGTCTGTTGCTTTATGGCCTACTGAATTGGTTTCAAAATTTTACGATAAATAAAAAATATTACCGAATAAATTAAATAACTATTTTAAAATCTTTGCCAAATAAATTGAACGTAGTGACGTATGCTATTGACTGGAAATTAATTAATAATTAAAGTTCCGTAAAAAAATGATCGTTTATAGAATCACTTTGTTGTTATCTGATGGAAACTTAAACTATGGATGTACTTACTCCATCTAAACATATAATTTTGGAATGTATTTTAACGTCAATTAGTTTTCAAAATATTTTGTTACTATCCGCCATAGCATATCTAACCGTCAGACTCATAAATCACAAACGCTATGAGTAGCTGTTTTTAATGTTAAAAGGTGAGACAAGCAATGAAATAACTAAATATTTATTCCAAGAAAGCATGCCAGTGTCAAACCCTAGCCTAACAGGATAAATAGACAAGGTTCAATTCTATTATTAGTTCAATAAAGGCGTTACTAAATTTTTTTTTGTAAAAAGCTTTCTTCCCGGGCAAAATTTTATCATGAGCAGTAGTAAATTACTAGCCTACACGAAAGGGCCGCGGATCGATTCACGGACGGACTAACCCAGGTTTATCATCACTAAGTACTGTTATGTACACATTTTATGATTGCGGCATAAAGTCCATTTAATAAGATAAGTATGAGCAGAGTCAAAAATCTTATTTTTTTCTACATTTTGTATTGTTATTTTGTCCACAAACTATATATTAAACAAAATGTTTCAATGCTTTCTTTTCCTATTTGGTGTTCCATTTTTAAAAACTTTGAGACACTGAAAGCTTTTAAAAAATAAAATTCACTACAAATAGCCATTGTGATCCGACACCATCAAATTAAAATATATTTTTCATTGTATGAACTTCACTAATACAAAGAAAACGAGTACATGAGGATTAACCCTCCGTGTTTAACCATTGGAAACCAAAGGGACAATTCCTACATATGTGCCTTTGTAAAAATGTAATAATCCTTTAATAATGATCTTAAGCTATTGTCAAAGGCATCCGCTTTATATCGAGGAAACTCTATAATAGGGTCAGCTTAGACATTTTTTTTAAGAATTATTGTTTTGATAATAAAATCTCTAATAGATTTATGGACAAGTGGACCTAGGCCAGTTGAGTGCCCTTCAATATGTGCAAATATGCAGTACATACCCTGTGCGTACAGAAAACCCGGTAAATCGCCAATATATTATATAATACGCCAATTTTCTCTACAGATTTTAAACCAAAGGCGATCTGCTGCCATCAACATCATTCAATTTGACAAAAAGTGAATTATTTATTGTTTGCGATTAGTGTCACTCATTTTGCATACCTGTCTCATTTATTGTATTTTATTGTGTCGAAGAATCAACTATTTTTCTTTCTTTTTCAAAATACATAAGGAAACGTGTGTGAGTCGGAAAAACATTACATATATATATATCTAAAAGACTCAAAAGCCAGGGTCGATAATATTATGTAAACCACTAGAACCCCGAAAGTTCAGATTAACTCGGGGAAGGTACAATGTTGTAAAAGTTTATAAACTTTGCAGTATTGGCACGGAAGGTAGATAATTATCTTTCAACAGATGAGTGTTTATTAAAGCAAGTTATATATCTTCAAACTTGGAAGGGTAAGACATTATGAATTAGTAATTTGTATTTTTTCTATGTATAATATGTGTTTATAAAAAAAGTACTTGTGTTTATCCGTTGTTTAGTACCCACAGTACTTATAGGTTAATATTGCTTAGTTTGGGGCTAAATTATGGTATATGTGTATGTGTGAATATCAGTAGATATTTTTTATAAATTACTTTATAAGTTTTTCTTTTAAATATCGTTTCGTTAAATTCACATAGTGTAGAACGTCGTCCGTCGCGATGTGCAGATTCTGGACGAGAAAAGTGGAGGACCTAGGTATCTTGCGCAGAATGGGGGAGAGTGGACCTATGTCCGGCAGTGGACTGCGTTAGGTTGGAAAAAAAGGCCCTAATTCCAGCAGTGAATTTAGACTTTATTCAACAATTAGCAATGTATTATAAATGAAAATAAACGAAACATTAGACACACGAAAAAAATTTCCTTTAATGAGTGACACTCATTAAAGGAAATTTTGTTGAGGGATTTTAGATGGTTGCCACGCTTATGTAGTAAGAGTTGGCAGTTACCAGAGTCTCGTTAAAGGGACTTTAAGTTGGTAAACTTTGCTTGGGTTTCAGTAATTGACGGGACGTTCTATACCTATCAAAGTAGTGTTGAGACATAACCGTCCCATCTTTACTTTCCATAGTTGATCAACGTGTTTGTTAGCGTTGTAAAAATTGCGTCACGAACGCAAACACTCCGTAATCAATTCATAATTAATTTCGGAAAGTTTGCGCAGCCGTAAATCCGTAGTATAATAACCATATCCGGTTCTGGAAATTCGGATATAATGTACTTTAATACCTCCGCCTTGACTAGATTATTTATAACTAGTGATGGACATTTATCGATAATTTTTATCGACACTTTAATTTATGTTTTTGCACACTTTAAATTATTTTAGTTACAAACGGAGATAATCTAACATGTAAGTAACTTTAAAGTACGTAGCAATATTAAGCATGTAGACTTATATCGTTATCGACTTTTTTGTAATATATCAAATTTCATGCTACATTAAACTCATTCATTAAACATAAGTTATTTTGTATCTGTAACAAAATAACTACAAACATACTTTCTAGATGTAATATAAAATAATTTCAAAGTAATAGGGAATTTTTAGTGAGTGATGATGATGAGGTCTCTAGAGTCAGAAACTCGTTGCTTCTTTGGAGCAGGTACAGTGTCGTTTAATGGCGGTATAATTTAACGTCAGATGAAAAGTCTGCTCGTCTGTCTACTAATATTTAATTGACGACCCATCTGGTGTAATGGTTGAGACGTCGGCTATTACAGGATTCCGGGTTCGGTCCCGGGCAGTACAAACATTTGTATACATGAATATGTCCGTTTGTATTGGTCTGGATGTTTTCACTGTAAAATATGTATGTAGTTACAAAAAGTATATAAAGATGTTTATCAGGTGTTTATTCATATAACAAAGTAGTGTTTATGGAACTAGAAAGTGCTATGTCAATGGTAATTTATTTGTTTTATTTTTTATGAAATGATTTGGGAAATTAAGTACCACAAAGACAGTTAATTTCCTTTTCGTATGACCATTAACTGTAGCCATTCAGTCTGTAAACAATATGCAATAAAAGTTATACAAGCCAATCATGTCTCACAGTACATTATGGCGGAAACATGCCAGGAAGGGAAATATTCTCACGGTGTCTATAATTACAAGTGAACCACGCACCATATGGATACGTATCGTTCCTATATAATGTGAACAATCATTTGCCGAGTATTGATTGATTGTCACCTTCGCTTTACTGTTAACATTAGTACAAGGAAGTTTTGTAACCAGGATTAGATTTGGTGAACAGATAATGGTGTGTTTTGGGTTGTAGCCTTTTGGTTGAGTACAACAACAATAAGAATAATAATTAATTTCGTGAAAAATGAGGTTGGTAATAGAATGAGTATATAAAAATACATCAGCAGTAGGTCTTTACTGTGTAATTGTTTTTTGGTCCAAATAAAAAAATCAAAATTCTTATTAAGACAATTTTCAATGGTCAATCGATGATTGTGACCTTTTAGAAAAAAAGACTTTTCGATCAAAGCTACAAGTAAAACGCCAAAGCAATGCGCTCAGGTAACCTATGCAAGGTTCTTTGTACAACAGTGTTCACTGCATATAAAATTTTGAATTAAGTAAAAACAAAACTCGGGTATCTCAAGTTTTCTTTTTAAACATGAAATAGGGTGGCTGGTGTTTACTTTTAGAAAGTTGTAGTGTTAGCGTTTTAATCACACTAATTAATATATAATAAATGATTATTCAAAATTAATAATATTTTCATCGAAATTTTTATCGATAGGGTACCAACACTTCGCTAACCCTGTTCCGTCATATTACTTGTCGATAAAACAGATATTAGGAGCGCAAACGCTTCGCTAAAGCGATTTTAGTACTGCAACTTACAGTATCCCGAAAATTGTTAATTTAGAAGGAAACAGTGTCCCTGTGGAGCCATTAGAGACAAGTTGTTCAAAATTGAGGTATGCATGAATAATTTATAGAAGTAAGAGTTTGTGAAATACCTTATTTTTTTATTAAGCTTCAGATAAATTATAATAATATATGTCCTCGGAAAAAATAAGAAACGCAAATTGATTAGTTTTATAGAAAACTAGCGACTCGCCGATGCTTCGCACAGATGCTATGGTGATATTCGTAAGGCACGCTCCCGCCTACCCGGTCGGCCGGTACCGCCGCAATCAAATTACGACATCACATTAGTTACCTCAAAAATAAAAGGAATTCTCCACTATTTAATGGGTGTTATTATACATATAACCTTCCGCTTGAATGACTCTATGTATCGTAGTTTGAAAGATTTCAGCGCACATAGGGACATGGGAACAAAAAAGCGACTTTGTTTTATACTATGTAGTGACTTCTAAATTCATAGTTAGACGAGTCTGATTGTACCTCTAAGTCTATGGATACAAGCATTGCCACGATCCACATCAATCCATAATGGATCAGTGTATTATTTGCCGCTTTTTGAAGAAGCGTATAATTAAACGCTTTTCTGTGATTGGTTTAAGAATCATTAATATTAATCAAATTCTTGCTATTTCCCGGTGATACAAATAGCAAAACTCAAGCTTATTTCTAATGATATAAGCAGACAGCCTACCTGGTCCTGGCTTAGCTACCAGGTGAAGCTATATGTCCATCAACGGCAACCAGTAAAAGTAGTCCACGGAAAAAAAATTGAAACTACATTTTATCAAACTGAACAACCCTTCAAAGTGTTCACTATAATTTTGACAAAGCTGAAATCCAATGGCTCAGTTAGCGCATCAAAGTATGTTAAAGAAGCTTCTAAAAGCGTCCAGAACACAGACATCCGAATATAATCTGTGGTCCAAAAGCACCCGAGACTTGCACACGCGCATAATTAATTGGACAACCGATAGTTTTTTCATCCCTTTGTATTCATAGATTTGTTAACGTGACTCATTTTATTTGTTTAAGGATTTTTAATCAATTTCAGTTTTGATTATTAAATAAATAGGCGCGATTAAATATTTCAAAGTAAATACGATTTCAATCACTAATTGAGTGAAAAACTGCTTAATGAATTTGAACTTTATAAACACAAAACCTTAAATTTTTTGCCACCATCATTATTAAGGATTGTTTTGACATAATATTGGTTCGTATTTTAGTAAATAAACAATATTTAATATCAACAATGCATTATTAACCCTTAGAAATCAAATATACATAATATATACATTGAGATAATATTTACACAAAAATGTCTACACTAAAAAACTTATAATACAGAAGTCAGAAGTCAGAAATGTGGCATCAAAATAGCTAAATCGTTGAATAATTATTATTTGTTATTCAAGCTACAATAAAAGAACAACATTTTGTACATTTTAATTTTAAATAACACAGTGCAAATATTTTCAGTACCTATCCACAAAAAAAAAATAGAAAAAGCAACGTTGGCAGTCCCATTCATCAATCTTCTTGAAGAGAGCAGGGAAACAAAAGTTTGCTAAGTTTAATTTGCAGACTGCATTTGCGGTGCCTTGCAACTTTGAATACTTTATTAATTTACAAACACATTGTGTTACATTTTCACGCTAATGTAGATGTAATGGCTGGCCGAAGAAAAGTTCTTGGTAAGCCATGGTCTATTTACTTTAACGGTCTGAATAAGTCGACGACCCATTTGGTGTTGCGGTTGAGACGTCGACTGCAACACCAAGGGTTCCGGGTTCGATTCCCAGGCAGTACAAACATTTGTGTGCATGAATATGTCTGTTTGTAATGGTCTGGGTGTTTTCTATGTATAAAATGTATGTATTTACAAAATAAAAGGTATTTAAGTATGTTTATCCGTTGTTTAGTACCCATAATACACGCTTAATTTGGGGCTAGATGGTGCTGTGTGAATCAGTGGATATTTATTTTTAAGTCTAATACAGACCTGTAATGGCTGAGAAAAGCGAAGGACCGGGATATCTGCGCAAAATGGGGAGACCTATGTTCAGTAGTGAGCTGCGATAGGTTGAAGAGAGAGACCTGTAACTTAGGGCCTCTTTGAATCTGTTGACCGCCAGGAATCCAGACACAAAGGAAAATCAATTGTTGGTGACATTTTAAGGCGTCTCTGGTGGTTAACGGATTAACTGACCTGAGGGATACGGCCATCTCTTAAAACAATATTACTATAATGATACGTCAGCATTTTTGTACCAGAGAAGGCGTAGTAATATTGTATTACTGCTAATAAGGGTGGCGGTTAACCGATTGATCGCAAGAGACGTCTTAAAGAGTCACAAATAATAGATTTCCATTATGTCTGGATTCCATGTTTCTTACAACTAAAAGTATTCAGAATACAGTTAAAGAATCCTATACGATAACTCACGGTAGGCTGTGCTTACCAAACCTTAAGCTGTATGTGAACTTGTGAGCGGTTCACTAGCATTTATCATCGTTCCAATAGTAATAAATATCTTGACCTAAAACAGCTGCGAGCCGTCTATCTAGATATCGCAGTAAATGAGCTTTATTTTATCTTTGCAACACGACATTGATAGCTTAAGCACAATTAAAAGACCTCGATGGTTTTTCAATAAACTAATAAAATGAATATAGTTGTTAGTAGAATCAGATAGCACCTGAACGAAGAAATAAGTGTTTTTAAGTCAGTCAGCGCCTTTAAGAACTAAGTTACTGGTTCCAATAAAGCTGTATTTCCCACTCGCCTTTGGTTTGTAAAGAAAAAATAGATATTGCGTCAATGCCAGATGTTGGCAATGCGGTAACTCATATGGTCAACATTTTATTACTAGACGATAAAGAAAGTAATACAAGTTTCTTATATGTGTAACTGGCGTTCTTAAGATTAATATAAGTTACTATTTAATTTAATTATTGTACCAATATTAATCGTTATTGACTGTAATTTCATAAGTTAATTTATAGGATTAAATAACTTAAATACTTTTACCAGGTGGTAGACTCGATACTGAATAGTCTAGGTAAGTAAGTACCACTGCAGTACCAGATATGTTCCGTTAAGCAGGAGTGTTATGCACTTTGTGTTTCGGGACGAGGGCCCTGTAGCTTGTAAAATTACTCGTTATATGAGACTAACATCCGGTGTCTCAGGTACGGGCAGGCGGTGTTGACAAATAACGGCATTTTGATGGCTATTTTATTCAATACTGCTCTGTCATGGTCAGGCGTGTCACTAACCATAGGTGGCGAACTGACCGTTTATGACATAAAACTAAGGTAGATTATTTAATACATCGAAAACCCATTCATGCGGTTAGTCCAAATGGGTTAATTGAACGCAATATTTGCTTCGGCATCGCCTCAAGCTTAAGAAAGCCTCTATGCTTGATGGAACTTCACAAACATTCAGTATTCTTTATTAACGGAATTATGCAAATAGATTCATCATTATCATCAGCCTATATCGGCCCACTGAAGGGTACAGGCCTAAGGCATGGGGAGATTGACCGTAATCTACCACGCGGGTCAATGCGGATTGCCAATACAATATATATTCTCGAATAAAATGCCTCCATATTATTCTCACCCAAACTGCACAATACGAAACTAACTTATATGAGTGTGTCAGGAATAAAGCAAGAGTTGTAATTTTGGGATTATGAGATAGCGTAACATTGTTCTGTGTTCCGCAAATATATGGATAGTTACTTTGTGTTCCAGAAAGTTTAACAAAAGAACGACCAAAATTATAGATAATATATTTACCTTGTAGAAGTTTCGAAAAATAAAAGTAAGGAATGTATATTTTAAAATAAATGAATAATAATAAATAAACACAGCGCCATCTAGCCATGTAGTGTTGCGGTTGAGAGGTCGACCGGGTTCGAACCCCGGGCAGTAAAACATTTGTGCATGAACATGTCTTTTTGTACTGGTCTGGGTGTTTTCTATGTAAATTATGTATGTATTTACAAAAAATGTGTATAAGAATGTTTATCAGTTGGTTAGTACCATACTACAGTTCACGCTTAACTTGGGGCCAGATGGCGCTGTGTGAATGTCAGTGGATATTTATTTATTATTAATTATTTTATATGATGATAGATAGATAGATGATAGCACTGAACGTGTTAAATAACATTGTTTTGTAACATATCACCAAACCAATTACAGTTACATGCCTGAACAGTGTCAGTCGTCATTCGCACTTCAGGCCATGGCTATAATGTAGGGCGATCACAATACGAGCGGGCAAATGAACATGCGTGTCATGTAGCGGCAATATTTATTCCATAGCACTGACATAGTTTGAAAGAAGTGGCTTAAATTACGACCCATTTGGTTTTATGGTTAAGAACTTGACTACTATAGCAAAGGGTTTGGATTCAATTGTTCTGTACACATTTGTGTTTGTGTACGTCTGTTGGTATTGGTCTAGGTATTTCAATATTTTTTATAATTGTATGTATAAATAAGTATATTTTCATGACTATCTGTTGTTGAATATACACAGTACAAGGTTTTAGGTTAAATTGGTAAAGATATAGTTAGAAGTTACTGTATATAAAATTAAATTTTGATAAAGTTAGTCGCACTTATAAACTCAAACTTAAATCTGTATGGAAATATATCTTTTACTGATACTTTTCAATCGTCTATTATTATTATTAATTTTTAGAAAAGACTACCACCAGTTTGAATAAAGTATGAGTGTAGATAAGAGCTGGAAAGACTCATGATAATCACTCACAACTTTGATATACGACCAATATAATTATAATTTTGACGACACATTTCGTGTGATTGTTGCGTCGTCGGCTATTGCACCTAGGATTCCAGGTTCGATCCCCTGGCAGTAGAAATATTTATGTACATGTATATAATATTTATGTTTAAATTGTATGTTTTCTATGTATAATATGTATGTTTGTACAAAAATATTTATAAAATTATACTAATGTTTTTTAGTTAGTTTGGGACTAGATGGCGTTGTGTGAATGTCAGTGATATATTTATTTATTCAATATAGGATTTGACTAAATGGAAAAGACAATAATTTGAATACCCTTTCTAGTATCAATACATCTGCAAAGAACCTCGCGTCATCATGAATATCTCTTTCTCGGCGGTCGCAATAGCGCCATTAATGCGCTGAACATTTGAAAATCCCGCTAATTGGATTTCCTTGGGCTACATTAATTTAAATGCATTGTTGTACGCCACGGACAATCGATGGTGATTAAGCTGACCCATTGTATTACACGTTTCTAGCAATTTATGGCGACGGATGGACTATTTTATTTTAATAGATATCTTTTGAGCGTTGGAGCAGACGAGTTCTGGAGTGAAGACCGCGTCTCGGCAAGCGTAGCGTAGGACGCCCTCCGGCCCGATGGACCGGCGACTTGCGAAAGGTCGCTGGTGGAGGCTGGATGAGAAGCAGAGGACCGGGATCTGGCGCTAAATGGGGGAGGCCTATGTCCAGCAGAGGACTGAGATAGTTTGAATACTAGATATCTTTAGGAAATGGTTCACCTGATATTATGTTATACGATCATCAATGGACACTTCATCAGCAGCAACGGCCTATAATGCCTATATCATCCCACTGCAAAGAACAGGCCTTGTCTCATAGCATAATCATTTGGAATCATGGACTAAAAATTACGAGTTCTGACCTAAAAAAGGAGACAGAAAATAGGTTGATTTGAATAGAATAGAAGGTTTGAATATTAAACATTAAATTTTATAATAAAGCAAAAAAGTGCGCTAAACAGTTAAAGGCGAACATAGCATGCAAAAAATAATTCACTAAAATAAATTATGTAAACACAAATAACGTCATACAAAACATATTATTTTGTATATAGCCATTTTCAGTCTGAAAATCAAATTCACTATTCTATAGAAATGGATACTAAATTGCTAGATATAACCAAGACCTTTGCCTTGGAATTTAGCTATTACTAAGTTGCGATACTACGCTAAGGCGAGAGCATAATCTAGTCCATATCCTTCTAAATGTAACGAAGCCATTTGTGCAAGCTGTTCCCTCTATAAAGGCGTTAGATAATGGTTAACGTTTCAAACAACGACAAAGACCCTTGTATATTCAAATCTTCAAGAATGTACTTCGAAGATAAACCTAGGAGTAAACGTGCCTGGGGATTTTATTTTAATGTTATTTCTGGACATTAAGGATTATTTTTGGTATTATTCTCGTAGATTAGAGTGAATCTTGTATAATATAAACAGTGTGACCAGGGTAAATAATTTCTTTTTTTTGGTTAAAATAAAGGATTGTCAGGTCGTTCACCTGATGATAAGTGAACTCCTGATCATGACAGAGCGGCATTGAAGAAAACTGAAAACTGATAAAAAGTTATTATTCTCCATCAATGCACACTGCGCCCGTCACCCGAGAACAACAGATGTTAGGTCTTTTATACCTAATAATTTCACTAGTTACAGTGCCTCACTCCCGAAACAAAAGTGAATTGCCTCTTATTTGATGGGCGATATCTGGCACTACGGTGGTACCTACCGAGACGACACACTATCGAGTCTGCCACCTAGTAAACAAATGAAACATATTTGTTTTTCATAATAGTAGTTTTCAAGGAACTTGTTCATCTGGTCGTGGCAACTGTTACCTATATAGCGCGATAAAACGATCACAGTGCAGTCATCATCATCATCATTAGTCTAATAACGACCCAATGCAGGGCACAAGCCTTGCCGTACTACATATCTATGGGAAATTGGCCGTAACCCACTAAACGGGCCCAGTGCGGGTGAGTGGGTGCAATGACTATTCTAAGATTTTATACGCGGTGACGCTTACGGCTTATCCTGCATCCGAAACACGGAATCACCTTTCGAGAAAATCTGGCCATTTTCTGAAAAGTAATTTTAACCAGACTAGGAAAAATCGCACAAAGCGTCCTTTTTCATGAGGTTTCCCCGCGGCATTCAAACTATTGCTGTATTTTAACTATATACTCGAGGAATTCGATACTCAACGAACAATTCCTGTTTTTAACCTTATACTGTCCACTGCTGAACATTGAGCTATTTAGGATAATAGCCATAGAGAGTGCAAAAGACAGTTTAAAATAAAATTTGCGAGGAATAAAAATAAATAAATAAACTTTCAATCTATCGTTTTAGACAAAAACAGAGCACGACATCGTCTACAGGGGTAAATAGTTTCAAATCAATCCATCCATCTCATGTCAATTTACTTCTTTTTTGTCTCAAATTATTTTCTAGGTAAGGAGATAGGAAAGCACAAATCATATCGAATCGTCGAATATTCATTAGTAGGGTTCCGATAGAGCACGTCCATAAAAAATAACCCTCTTAATCCTGTATTGTATCCCTGTAAGGATTGCGAGCCTGAAATATAAGGAAGTTTCGTGAGTTCTATTCACTTATCTATTACGTAAGCTAGGTTGATTGCTCGTGCATAAAACTAGTCAAATACGTGCAAAAAAATACAATAGTGTTCTCTATTTACCTACAAGTATTGAAAATTTAAAAGTATACTAATTTTTTAATGTCAGAAATGTGATGATGTCAGCAGTGACTGCTGTATGCATCACATTTATTCCTGGTACAAAAATTTGTGTTGAAAATATAGAAAATCATTTATATAAAAGTACTAGGAGACCATACATAATCAAGAGTTTCTACTATCTAATTAAACTATTTTCGTACGAACTAAATATCACATAATATGAAAAAAAGAAACAATTCGACCATACATTACCAAGGGCTTCATTGTTCAAATCATTGTTAAATCCAAAAATAATATTATTAAAATTTTCTAACGTAAACTTCTATTTTATATAGGCACGCTCTCCTAGTACTTATTTCGAATGTTCGATGTTTATTATTGCATCTTTACTTTGGGAGTCAAGAGGAAACCAAAACTTGGCTTCAAAATAAGGTCCACCCTGGATCCCAAAAGGCCGAAATTGGACCATGTTTGGTTGTCAGTGTACACTTTTTGGAGGCCGAGGGTCTGAGAAAGGACAGAACCCACAAAACTACGCTGAGCCCCATATACTAGAAAGAGACTCAACGTTATTCTTTAATCCATTTCTAACTCCTTTAAGTAAACTTCAACGCTTCAGCCTCGTTCTAGAATACGGCCTAAGATTCACTTACTTGAATTCAGTGAATAAGTTTTAACTGAAAGAAATGAAATTCTTAATTACAATTACAAATGTTGTGTCGTGTTCACACGGCACGACAACCTAATTAGATTATGCCGGTTCGCGCAGGGCATAATTATTTTATATTTCTCCGGTGTATCTGTTGAGAACAGCAAGCTAGATATTAAAGTTTAAATACAACTTTTAGAATGCACTAAACTGTTAATTTTATCATAGTAACGTAGTTAAGCGTCGGTGGCTGATTAGTATGGACTGTTGCAACCAAATTAAGCAATAAGCTTAAGCAATATCTAAAGGGGGCTGGATAATACTGTTTGAATGTAAGTCATAAAGGATGTATAGGCCTTAGTCGTCCATGCGGGCTCAATATTGGCCGACATCACGTACTGCCCTTGAATCTCTTCTTAGGCGTGCGCAGGTTTCCTCACGACTTTTTCTTCATCCTTAGAGTATCGTATAAACGTACATATAATTTCGGAAATTCGAAAAGAAATTGGTACGTGGCGGTATTTGAACCTGCACCCTCCAGTTCGGAAGGCAACAGTCCACACCAATCATCCGACGCTCCTTGTTTTTAGATACTTATTTATATTTTCACCCTTCACTTTCGACACAAATCTCTTTAAAAAATATAACCTGCCAATGTTCATTTTAAAATGATTTCAATTCAAATTTTTATTTTCATTTCACCCTAATGCTGAGCAATCAATATTGTTAATTGCGAATATCAAAACCGACTGAATATTCATCTACCTTTTAGAAAGTAATTGTTTCCGAAGTGACTCAGCAAATCTCAAATTAAAACGCTCGTTTAAATGTAATTTCAAAATGGTTGCTTTATATCAAATAACAGTATTAAGGAGCACATTTTAATGAAGGCTTTTCGCTTAAAACATCGCTCGCGTACTAAATGATATTACAGTTAAAATAAAAAAATATAATTAGAAATGAGTTTATTCATATCTAATTGCTGCCTACTTCCCGTGTGTTAGGGTTGCTTTTACTAGCTGCGCTGCGCAGGATTAGATCCATAAGAAAACTTATTGTAACTCTGCACTATTTTTTTTCGAACTGACGACTGCTGTTGGCCGCAGATGGCGTTTACAGCTTCACCGGGCAATTGGCGAGCGCAGACAGCAGCCTTAAATTTATGCAACGAGCCTAAGGGTAGAATAGCTTGCAGATGATTTTTCCTACGTACTTAACGTCATATTTTGGACCATTTACGCAACATATTTAAAAATTGCAGCATTTGTGCTATCCTCATTTATAAAATAATATATTACTGTAAGTTTCACTGATATCCATTAAATAATTTGCATGATAGAGTAACAAACATCCATCCATCCATCCATCCATCAAACATTCGCATTTGTAATATTACTAGGAAATTTAAATGAAAAAAAAAACGAGTTTTGAAGTAGGTACTGTTTGTAATGTAAAATCAATAGTTGCTTATTTCGGATAGCTTAAATAATTAGTTTTAGTTCTGACCGCCCCGTACACTTTAAAAAATAATCACATGCAATCGATCCCCTGTAGTTTGACATTGAATTAAAAAGTGGTGATTACGGATTTTATTTCAAACCAACTAAATTGATCGTGGTACATTATGGCACTTTTGAGCATACGCTTCTCCCATTTGCGCCAGATACTACAGTCATACTCTTTACCAGCCCCTAAGCCTGTTCCTCAAGTCATTATTATCAAGACGCGAACTCCTGAACTTGTATACTCCAACAGCTATCATGGTCCGTGACGGCTTTGTCATTTGTGACAGAACTAAAGTTCCAAAATAGCTCATATATCAGCAGTTTGAAGTATTGAGCCCGAAAAGTTTGTTGCAGAACCGATGAGCGTTGCAGTAGTCAGATTCTGAAGACCACATCTTTGCAAAAATAACGTAGAACTTCCTCTACGCCAAAACTCTAAAACCTTTTTAGATGAGAAAAGTGGAGATTTGGGATGTCTAGTGCGCAAAATTAGCTTAAGGACCTAATGAACAATGATAAGTTAGATGAGAGAGACAAAAAGACAAACTATCTCTTTGTCGAACACTCCCAGGATATCATGAATGTATCACCTATTTCCACAAACTGATATAAAGTGCTGCATCAGTAAATATATCGATAAAACAACAAAGTATCTGATTTACTACATTGGCACGTGACAAATAGCAGGTAGTCAGTTTTGTAACGAAATTTTCTATAACGAGAGTGGAAAACGAACGGATGAAGTCATTGGCTTAAGGCCAAAGCACGGCTCTGAACACAGCTGTAAAGCAAGTAGATGTCGCTGAAGAAATTATAGAAGTTTCTAGAGATTTAAATAAATAAAACTATAAATAAATTTAAATATCATGCTTAACTTGGGGCTAGATGGCGCTGTGTAAATGTACAGCGCCATTTAGCCCCAAGTTAAGCATGAAGCTAAACAACGGATAAACATACTTATATATATATTTTTGTAAATACATACATATTATACATAGAAAACACCCAGACCATTACAAACAGACATGTTTATGCACGCAAATGTTTGTACTGAACCCGGAAGCCTTGGTGATGCGGTTGAGACGTCGGCGTCGGCGACGACCAAACAGGTCGTCAAGAGCCTAAGAGGATGATGTCAATTCACCCTAATATGCCCACTGCTGAACGAAGGCTTCCCATAATGATTTCAACGCGGGCCGAATCCAAGCAATCGACATCCATTTAAAAAGGATTACATACGATACGATATACGACATTATAAACGATAAGTAGTGGGATCCCTTTTTAACCCCTTAACTTTGTCAATGGCAATTGATGACCTCAAATAATAGTACAAATACGGGAAACTGCGCCATCTTTTAAATGGATTTCCGTGTACAGGGGTATGCCAAGTTTAAAAATCGCCATAGCGGAGCGAACGGTGGGCACGTCCTTTTATTATTTTGGAGATTGTATCTTTTGTAGATTGCAGGTCGAATGATATGATTGAATTTCTAGCTGCAGATAGGTGCAGTGTTCATTTAACTTCACGAGTTTATTAATAGTAGATAATAACTCTCCGAACCGGTGGTAAGTAGATTCATTAAAATAACTTCTGTTTTGACGATTCAAAAGTGTAATTTGATGATGTATTTGAATAAAGTGTTTTTGAGTTTGGAGTTTGAGTTATTTCGATCAATTTATTAAAATTATCTCTCTCTCTTCAACCTGTTACAGTTCACTGCTGGACATAGATTTTCCCTTTTTGTTCAACATATTCCTGTTGGAACGTGTGTCCTTGTTACTTGAGGAATTTCGGAAACCCTTAAATGTCTCTCACGGTGTCTAATAAGCTCGTAACCTAAACATGAAAAGTCTAAGCAAACAATCAATGTAATAATTACATTGCCTGTTACTTTCATCCTGTGAGAAGCTGCACTAAACTCGTTTTTTTTTATCATCTATAGGCAGTCTTTGACCACCATCTCATCTGATGGTAAGTGGTTATGCGGTCGAGAATGGATCAGCTACCAAAACAGCCTTTTCAATCTTGCCTTGAGACAACCAGGTTGTAATGATCGGGACATAAAGAGTTCCATTCCTTTGCGGTGCATTAGGAACGAGGCACCATAGCACGCTGTGCGGTTCTAAGAAATGTCAAACACGTAGGGATGGAACGTATGCGAACGTTCCATCGCTCGCCTCGTTTCTTCTATATTGAGCAAAAGATTAAAATTCAAAACTGAGTCAGTAAAAATAACGCTCGTTTGTATTTTACGAGTACTCAGTCCATTCTATAAAATTTATATTTTTACACGAAAACATGAAACAAAAGACGAACAGCGAAATGGTAATTAATCAAGTAGTATAAAATTCTTTTATTGTTCCTACAAGACATAATTAAACAGTAAGACACGAGCAACAGAATTCAATTAAAGTCTCACCAACGGTAGGAAATTACAGTAGAGAACAACAAAATAAAAATTCGGAGCTCCTAATTGCAAAGAAAATAACCATTTCGTTATCTTCAGAAAGAATTGGAGGATAAAATACTTCATCTTTCTTTTACTTTTAAATATTCACAGATCTTTACATATAACCTTCAAACATGAAGCTCATACTAAAGGTAATATATATAATGGATTAATACCTACGAGAATACTTGTGTAGGTTTTTGTATGCGTGTTTGAATGAAGAACTTAAATTTTTATATTACAAAACAAATTTGTATAAAAAAAACAATTTAAAAAAGTGTGAATATCAGTTGACTAAGTTTTGCTGCTAATTAAAAAAAAAACAAAATCAAGGTCAAATTCAAACAAACGAATCGTAAAAGAAAACAACAGGCACAGTAACACGCGGGCTGTATGCTAATAAAACACATGAATAAACCAATAAAACGTCGGTAAGCGGAAAATTATTCGTTATCAGTTTTCCGGGGGAAATGAGCGTTGTGCCCGACGGTTACGCATGGGGGAATAACGCGCGACTAAAGGGAAATCGGGTAATTCGAATTGATATTGAAATACTAAAATTTTAAATTTGAATTTACTTACGTCCACTGCGTAGGTCTCTACTATTCTGCATACAATGTTACATAGACCTCAGCTTTATGTTAAGTTTTATTTGAATCAATCCTCACCTTTGGCAGGTTCATTGCATGAATGTGGAGGGACACACGAGGCGGGGACGACCCAGAAGGTCTTACCTTGACTAAATTGGTCAAGTCATTAAGGAGGTTATGGGACCTAGCCTCCTTAATGGACGGTAAAATAGTTTGTGTGAAAAGCTTGATGGATGTAAATGAAGCTAAAGAAGTATGTCAGGATCGCGCAAAATGGCGCTCCATCATCTCGACCTACCCTTTTGACACCAAGTCGTTAGGTTATTTATTTATTTTTTTACCTTTCGCAAATTCGCGTGGCCAGATAGTGCCTTACTCTGCCCTGCTAAGCCGTGGTTTCCACTCCAAATAAGAACTAAGCTGCGCCATCGTCTGTTTATCGCAGTCATATCGTATCATCCCTGGCGAAGATTTTCGTTAGGAGTTCTCCGATGAATATTCGTAACATCATCAGCCTCCTCCTGGCCACTACTGAACATAGGCCTCTCCAATAGCACGCCACATAGATCTGTCATCCGTTTTTCGATGCCAACTACTACCGGCCGCTTTACGGATGACATCACTCCATCTTGCTGGAGGTCGCCCCAAGCTACGCTTTCCAAGACGAGGTCTCCACTTCAGAACACGCTTACCCCAATGGTTATCAGTTCTGCGACAAATGTGTCCAACCCACTGCCCTCGGCTTGCTTATTCTTTGGGATATGTCGACAATATTTAAAAACATTTTCGATGAATATTATTGTGTCTGATTTTATATTTCATAGTGACTGCAAGCTGTTTTAATGTAACCTAACCTGTTTTAATGTAACCTCACCTGTTTTTATTTCCATTACGATCTCAACAATGCCATCTGGTAACTTATGGTAGACGTTCATTGCAAATGAATGTCAACAGGGGTCATTTATCAAAGGAGACGTAATGCGCCCAACCGTGTACGAGTAAACTGAAACCTGAAATATCGCAGACTCACCCGCGTTGAATTACATTGAAATATATTGTTTCCTTCCCCGAGGAAATGTTGCTAGATTTTTTTGTGTAGTATCGGACTGACCCAAATAAAAGATAAATTATACGAGTGCCTTTTCTTAATTATGCACCATAATTGGACGCAAATTAATGCAAATAAATGAAAAAAAAAATTATATAAAAAAAATCATTTTTACTTTTAACTATTTTTTTAATTATTTATTTTTAAGTGTTTAGGGTGTAACATATTTTAGTTTAAGTGTTATTTATGTACTCAATTAGATTTGACAAATAAATTATTTACTATAATGTTTAAAACTCAAAATAAGTCAAGCAACAATTCCATTTATTGCAGTTCACTTTCTAGTGATCTCCAACAATACTCCAAAATTTGGAGTCCAAATCTCCTCTTCTGTTTTTCGGACAGACAATTTCTTTTGATCGCAGGTTACAGCTTCACAACAAGATTTTATTGAAATGGAGCCAAACACGCATCGCATAGGTTCATCTGATGGTAAGTGACACCGTCACCCATAAAAATTCCAAAACCAGACATCCTAATAATGCGTTGTCAGCCTGTAAAAGAGAGAGTGTACGCTCCATTTTTTTACAATAAGGCCAGATAATATTAAGTAATACTGTTTTCAGAGATCGGGTCACGCGTCAGGTCGTACTGCATTCACCATCGCATAAGCGCAAATAAAAACATTACTAGTAGTAACATATACAGGGTGCCTGAACTGGATAAACAAAGCCAGCTAGTTATTCGATAGATTGCACAAAAACACACTAGGGGATTATCTGCACGCGTTGCGATGATATCGCTCAATTAAAATGCAGTAACGGCTGTTTCATAAATCAAAGCGTAATAAAAGCGTTTATTTAATTAACAGCAACACAATAATATTACAGTCAAACTCGGTAGATTCTGTAATCTAAAACAACGTCTTGAAATAGGAGTGGTATACACGT
>PQWD01003998.1:57634-87133 GCA_019425675.1 Leucinodes orbonalis | reverse complement strand
ATAGAAACGGCCATAGGATTGTCTAAACGCACCGGTGCGTGGTGTGGCAGCTAAGTTTTGTTTTAATTGACTGGCTTTCGACTCTGTTCTAAGGTGAATAAAGTGCAAAATGTGTTAAAATATGCCGCTACCCGGAAAGGGTTTAATTATTACATACCACCACAGACTAGGCAAGCGACGTAATTTCTACGTTTTAAGATATACATTTTTGCAGGCGCTATTCCAAATGCAAGCGCCCCGGGATGAAGCGGCCAAAGTTGAGGAGCAGCGTAAAATGATCGAGTTCCACGTGATCGGCAACTCGCTAACCGGGCCGGTTAATAAGCAGACTATGCTCTGGCTTATAGGTGAAGTATTTTATAAGCACTACTTTCTTAATCTTTTTGTGAATACCTATATTTTTCTTATTATTAATACCTACCTATATGATTCTTTAATTATTACTGTAACAATAATTTCTGCTGGTATGCTTTCCACATCGTGCACCAGATATCCTGGTCCGCTTTCCTCGTTTAGTAAACTTTCGAAAGTCGCCGGGCTTTATCACTGAATATAAAAAATATGTTGAAACATATACCACAACACAATACTAATGCTACCAGAGCGGGGGCCCGCTCTTTTAATAGCGTTACAAAGTAACCTATTACTAAAATGTACATACTATGCATGTTGTTTCGGTATTATTTCACGAAATAATATATTAGAATAAAATCTCGTAGTTTAAAACCAAATCATTTATTTCAGGTCTACACAATGTATTTTCTCATCAGCTGCCAGAAATGACAAAGGAGTACATCTCACAGCTAGTGTTCGATCCGTGAGTTTCATTTGAATGCTAGAATTAAACTTATGCTATGTGTATATCGCGAATTATAGTAAATGGAAGCTTAGGGTCAAAATTTTAGGAGAGCAGGCTTCTCTCATACAACCTAGCTTTTAATTAGGTATTGCTATCTCCAAACTGCCAGTAAAACGTGAAGAAGGCAGAACTCTTCACTGTTCAGACCCTAAGTCGAGCATTGTTCTGTTACAGTATGTTGAACATGAAATGATTTTTAGTAACTTGTTATTATCTTTAGTATTCTAATTACTACTACGGATATAAAGGTACCTTAAAGAAAAAGGCATGCCTTAACGTTTTTATCATTGGGGGTGAAGCCTCATAACCGTAACACACTAATAAGAATAGTTCCTACGAAAAAAAAATTGGTAACCAACAGATGTGTAGTGGGACCACTGGTATTCTCTTTCTACTTTGTATTTCTCGTGTCGGTAATTCAGTGAATATTCATTGAAATAATAAGTTTAAATGTTATAATTTTTTTCCTTTCAACAGAAAACACAAAACTTTGGCTTTGATAAAAGAGGGAAGGCCGATTGGAGGCATTTGCTTCAGGACCTTCCATTCACAGGTTTGTAAATTATTTTAAACACAATTTTTGCAATGCTTCTGAACATACATTTTTATTGTCAGAAGTTGTTTATTATTTTAAAACAATTATATGCATGTTCTATAATAGCATTTAAATCTTAAACTTCGTCCAGTGAAGGGTGCTTCTATCCGGAACACAGCGAGTATAACTGGTATGAAGGGAAAATTATGTATGACTGAAATAATCACAATGACCTTATACACTGTCTTTGTCATGCAAATTTTTTGATAAAGTTTGGGGTATTACGTACCATGCGGTACCACTTTATAAGCACAGAAGTTGCCCTCCCCAAAGAAAATAATCTTTACGACATGCATAGAAACGGAATTACGGTACAAATTCAGGATTATTGTTGTTTTTAACAGGCCAAACCACTGAAGCGCTTTTTTTTTCAAAGCATCAAAACTCATATTTTTAGTTTAGTATTTTAATCGTTTTTATTATATTTTTGTATATTTTTGACGTTCATAAGTGCTTTTTGTAAGCCTAATTTGAAATAAATGTTTTTGACTTTGACTTTTATATGCGCCTGTTACCACCGCACACCAGATAGCCAGTCTTTATTCTCGCTTTTTATTATAAAAATATACTTACTACAACTGATGTACTGATTTTAAAGGGCTTCAGTGAGATCGTATTCTGCGCTGTGACTTCAAATGAACAAGTGAAAGGCTACGGAACCCACCTCATGAACCACCTGAAAGACTACCATATAAGGAACAACATCCTTCATTTCTTGACCTTCGCGGACGAGTTCGCTATAGGTAAGTGTTTAGTATATGTCTGGGGAGGCAATTGTAACAGTACTTTATACAGTGGTCTTTAAAACTTTAACTTTGATTCTTTTTTGATACCAAAGTTTAACTGGTGATATATATGCATTTAGCTTTGCTTGTTTTGTGAACCAAATGTAAACAAAGAATTGCTAAAATCTTTTTAACATAAGAGAAAAGGAGGCAGCTTTATTTATTATTGTATCTATTTTGTTTGAATGACGTCTAATAATTACAGAAAAATGTGTGTCCATCGTTTTTGTGACCTAACAAAATATGAAATAGAAATAGGCCAAATAAGTAAATTCGTTCTCTAAATTTTTCGCTTAGTTACATCATTCAACGTACCTTTTTCTGTTATAAAGGTTACTTCAAGAAACAAGGTTTTAGCAAAGATATAAAACTGCCCCGAGCCATGTACCAAGGGTACATTAAGGACTACGAGGGTGCCACGCTGATGCACTGCGAGCTCAACCCTAGGATAGTCTACACACAATTTACTAGTGTCATACGACGGCAGAAGGAGGTAATTATTAAATATTTAAAAAAGTTTTTCATTTTTCTTAGACAATTCAAACTCGATTTATTCAATTTACACTTATAAGCGTGGTGAGTATGGCATTTACCCCAATGGAAGACACAGGTAAGAATTGGCCCCTAGTCCCCGGCGGCCCCGCTATTCCGGGCTACGGTAGCGGCCACGGTTACGGCGGGGCAAGGGGTGCTAAGAATCTCCGGCAGAGATCCGGCTACCTAAAGAAACAACAACGGCATTTAAAACTGGCAACATATAACACGCGCACACTGAGGACTGACGAAAAGCTATTAGAGCTAGAAACGGAGTTAGGCAGGTTGCATTGGGACATAATAGGTTTGTGTGAAGTCCGAAGAGAGGGGAGGATACCACAATACTGCAATCCGGCAACCTGTTTTACTACCGTGAGGGCGACCAGATGTCCCGGGGTGGTGTCGGGTTTCTCGTCCATAAGTCTCTTATCAACAACATCGTGAAGATCGAAAGTGTGTCAGCTAGGGTAGCGTACCTTGTACTAAGAATCACCAAGCGCTATGCGCTGAAGGTGTTACAGGTTTACGCACCGACTTCATCGCACTCCGACGATGAAGTGGAGGCTATGTATGATGATATCAGCAGTGCAATGCATACCTCCAAGACACACTTTACGGTCGTTATGGGAGACTTCAACGCAAGGCTGGGCATTCGAAGTGGTTGTGAGTTGAAAGTGGGGCAATATGGATTTGGACACCGGAACCCCAGGGGACAGCGGCTGGCCGATTTCATGGAAAAAGAGGGACTCTTTATGATGAACTCTTTTTTCAAGAAGCCGCCGCAGAGGAAGTGGACTTGGTTGAGTCCCGATGGTTCCACACGAAATGAGATTGACTTCATCATGACCACCAGAAGACATATATTTAACGACGTCTCTGTGATCGCCAGGGTGAAAACCGGTAGCGATCACCGTATGGTAAGAGGCACGTTAAATATTAATGTTCAACTGGAGAGGTCTCGCCTGATGAAGTCTACGCTCCGACCTAACGTGCTTCAAATCAATAACCCCGAGAGCTTTCAACTCGAACTGCAGAATCGCTTTGAATGCCTAGAGAGCTGCGTAACAGTGGACGATATAAATAGCGGGCTAGTGGAAACTCTGCAAACAGTTGGGTCTACGTTTTGCAAGGGACAACGCAAATTAAGACCCAATAAACTATCTCAACAGACTCTCGATCTCATGGCGACAAGACGACAGATGAAACTGCAGTCTTCAGACGACGCGTCACAATACCGGCAGCTTAATAGAAGTATATCCAGCTCCTTGCGACGCGATATTCGTCGCTTTAATACAAAGTGTATTAAAGAGGCGATCGAACGGAACAGGGGTTCCAAGGTGTTTGCAAGGAACACGTCTGTTGGGCAAAGCCAGCTGACTAGTCTGAAGACCAACAGTGGAAATGTAGTCTCATCTAAACCAGAGATTTTGAGGGAGATTGAGAAGTTTTACAGCGAGTTATATACCGCTACACAGATTCCCGCTTCAAGCTTAGCCGAAGACCCGAGAGCTAAGTTAACCCGACATTTATCTGAGGATATCCCGGAAGTCACCTTGAGCGAGATTAGGATGGCTCTGAAACAACTTAAGCGAAATAAGGCCCCGGAGAAGACGGAATTACCGCAGAACTTTTGAAAGCAGGTGGCACGCCAGTGCTTAAGACCCTTCAGAAGCTCTTTAATTCCGTGATCCGTGAGGGTGCGACGCCAAAGGCGTGGAGCAATGGCGTGGTGGTGCTTTTCTTCAAAAAAGGCGACAAAACCTTGCTGAAGAATTATAGACCCATCACGTTATTGAGCCACATTTACAAGTTGTTCTCCAGAGTCATCACGAACCGTCTCGCGCGTAGGTTTTTTTTTTTTTTTTTTTTTTTATTTGGGTAAAAAAACAATGTAGAACAATATTTGCTTACAAATGACATGACAAAGTGCTATTTCTACACCAGCATCAATTACCACAGATTAATAAATACATAGTGAATAAAGAGTGGCAACAACTACTTAAGACAGTGATTCTACACAAAAGATGAAATGATGACATAATACTGAGAAATTCGTTACATAATAGTAGGAACATTTTATTAACAAAGTGGTTCACACAAAACACATGAGTGCAGATACACAAACAGTGAGCATTGTTTTGCAAACAAGGAAATGATACATTTTTAAGATTACACTACACTTAATGTTGAAACATAAATATAAACTTAAACTTTGAAAAAAGAGGTGAGTTCTAAAACATTCAGCTGCTGCGCAGTGCTTCAAGTAATAGATTTTTATAGGTACTTGGTCTCGTGGCCATAATATCAATTGTATTAAAATGAGTATTGTAAGAGTGTACTAAGCGATAGAGTGGCGATCGGCTACCAGCGTTCGTACGACAACGGTTAGTAGCAAATATTTCGCAAATATCTCGGCTATGATGTCTGGTTGGTACCCTGATACACAGTCTATTCACGAGAGGAATGCAATCATATCTATTGTGACAAATATCATACAACAACATCGCCTCCAAAAACATTCGTCTCTCATTAAGCCTATAAATTTTGTATTTTTCCAAAAGTCGAATATACGGTAAACGATTATGAAAACATCTGTAATGCATTGCTCTTAAAAACTTTTTTTGTACCATTTCTATAGCTTCAATGTATTTGCTATAAAACGGATTCCAGATAGCTACGGCATATTCCAATTGAGATCTTACTAAGCTATTATATAGGCATATGAGAGTTTTTGTTTGAGTAAATTTTTTAGTAGACCTCATTATAAAACCGTACATTTTATAAGCTTTATTTATTATATTGTCAACATGCACATCGAGATGCAGTTTACTGTCCAAGGTAACACCAAGGTCTTTGATGGAAAGGACAGATTCAAGGTTAAACCCAGCGAGTTTATATACATGATTAATTACATGGCGTTTCTTGGTAAAGATGATTGATTTACACTTATTAACACTGAGCCTTAGTTTGTTAACGTCGCAGTATTCTGAAAAACGATCCAAATCGGCTTGGAATTTAATATGGTCCTCAGGACTATTAATTTCATGAAATATTTTTAAGTCATCTGCATATAATAGAAAATTACAGAAATGAAAGCAGCTATGTACGTCATTTATGAATAAAATAAATAAAAGGGGACCCAAGATTGAACCTTGCGGTACGCCCGAGCTTATTGGAGTAAAATCTGATTCAAAGCCCCTAATAACTATCTTTTGTGAGCGATTTGTAATATAAGATTTAAACCAGCGCCACAGATTCCCACGTATTCCATTGTATGCGATTTTTTCTAGTAATATCCTATGATCTATCCTATCAAAGGCTTTCCGGAAGTCCGTATAGACGCTGTCAATTTGCTTGTTACTATCAATAGCTTCAAAGATATACGTTGTGTATAATAATAAGTTAGTTGTGGTAGATCGACGTTTTACGAAACCGTGCTGTTGTGGTATGACAATATTGTGCAAAGACGGATAAATTATATTGTGCACCAATCTTTCGAACAGTTTCGATAGAGTAGGCAAAATAGAGATGGGGCGATAATCTTCAACATTGCATTTATTTCCACTTTTAAAAATTGGTACAATACGTGCAGACTTCCATATGGTGGGAAATATACCTTCTCTTAAACAGAGGTTAAACAAAAAACATACGGGTTGACAAATAGTCGTGGCAGTAAGTTTAAAAAAGATTGGTGGTATGTTGTCTATTCCAGAGCCCTTTGATGTATCTAATTTACGTAATTCCTCTAACAATGCCTTTTCAGAGATCGTTATATCACTAATAATCAAATCGGAAGCATGGTTACAATTATTAGATGCGTTAAGGTCGTTGGCATCACTCATACTTGAGGGTTCAAAGACTGACTTAAAGAACGATGAGAAAAGCTGACACACATCTTGTGGGTTATCTGCAGTTAGGCTACCATATGAAACCCGATTAGGTACATCTACATTAGTTCTTTTATCTTTAATAAACTTCCAGAAGTGTTTCACATTATCATGGATACTAGATTCCACAGATTCAATATAATTGCTGTAACATATGTGTGACTCTTTTTTGAACCTAGATCTATACATAGAGAATGTTTCGTAATCTGATATATTCTGAAATTTTTTCCACCGAACCCAGGCCTTGTTTTTATTTTTAAAAATATGAACCAAAGAAGGTGTAAACCAGCAAGGAAAATGAGTAGATTTTATGGTTTTAGTCGGAGTATATTTTTTTATAAGATAATACATGTTTTCATAAAATAGACCAACGGCACCCTCCGCGTCAAGGTCTGCAAACAATTCATTCCAGTTGATTTGTGAAATTTCTCTATTTATGTTTTCGTAGTCTCCCTTGAAGTAGTTAAATTGAATGCTATGTTTTATTGTAATTGAAGAAAAATTAAATGAATTCAAAGGTAATAAACAACAAAAAGGAGGATGATTCTCATCTGCTTGTATCAAAGGAAGAGATACAGTAGCTGTAGAAGCATTTGTTATATTGGTAATAACCAAATCAAGTATTCTATTTCTTATATTTTTATGTTTATTTATTTGGCGACCATTTATAGACGATAAAAAATTAATTAAGTTTTTGTTAGAAAGACAGTACGTACCAGCAATAACGGGCTCCAGGTAAGTACCACAGTCCTGCCATTCCATAGTCGGTAAGTTGTAATCACCAGCAATTATGTACTCATCTATATCTGCATGCTGTACTAATGAGGAGATGGTCTCAAAATGCGAAAAGTAGACATCTGAACCTAGACTAGGTGGCAGGTACGCCGCACTCACTAAACAGCAGTAGCCCCGTAACCTTATCTCAATAACGACATGGTCAACTAGTGGAGAGTGCGAAAAGGAGGCATGCGTGAGACGGGCACATGGCACCGCGTCGATCCCGCGTTGGATCGCTACCAGAACGCCTCCTCCGTCGCGCCTCCCGCTGCCCTCCCTATCTCTGTCACAACGAAATACTCGATACCGCTTGTCCATTAATTCATTATCAGATATGTCACAGTGCAACCAGGTCTCCGTAAGAATAACAATATCGTAATCATTTGCAAGGACATTCATGTAAAGCGTATGTAATTTTGTTCTTAAGCCTCGGCAGTTTTGGTAATAAACCGTTAATGGACTACCCATTTTGTGAGAGTTAAATGTGTAAATAATATTCGTAGAACAATAATAAACCCGTCTATGTTATTTGTATATAGCAAAGTCACCCATATAAATATGTATATAATATAGCACAATATAGTCGTGTTATAACAATAAATACATAGATTAGTTAAATGCATAGAATAATGTAATGTGTATGTAATGGGGTGATTGAAAGGCACATTAATTAGTAGTAAAATCCCATAGTTATTTTTGCAAAATAGTACTATTATCATTGCATCACACCAATATGTCGATACACGTTGATATGTATTTGTTTTAACAAACTGCTCGAAACAACACCCCTCACCATACATGAACCCGATCGACAGTTGACAAAACGGATATAAAACTTCCAACCAATATGCATATAAAGTGAGCATATAAAAGGTTCAAATTCTAATATAATTATAATATAACAATAAATATTTTGTTTAGTTAAATACATAGCATATTTTAATATGTGAATAATTAGGTAATTGTTTGGACATTTTAATAAAAGCATATTCATATATTTGTAATTCCAACATAATTCCATTACTATTATACCATGCCAATACATCCATACGGGCTGATCAATTATATTTGCTCTGTACAAATTGATTTTAAAGACATATCTTTTTTTATATAAACATGTCTGACAAATAACAAGATGTAAATAAATAATCCAAACAATATGAATGTAAAAAGAGTTTTTAAGAGATTTCACCACCAATATAGTTATGCAAATGCAATAATAACATATATTTCGACCACCCACATACATAGCGTTGGCAATAAAATAGTAAACGTACTTAGATGGTTCAAATGCATAATTAGTTATTGATATAGTATCTAATCTGTAGGGGAATGGCGCAAACATACTCATGCATGTACAGCATAGTACTGTTGACAATTTATTTTCGTGAATTAGTGTTCTCTTGAGTTGAGATGCTTTTTTTTTAATAGCTATGTATTTTAATCCATTCGCACCCCTACACAAAATTAGTTGAAATGTACAAAATATATTTATCAATCTGTCAATTTTCTCACAACAAATTCTTGAGATAGGCCTCAATTCTAACTTAAATATATAATAAACAAAATCTTGGATAATTAAATACCCAATATTGTAATTCAAAATATAGTTTCGGTTCTTGTATGGTGATTTAATACATATTTCATACATATAAATTATTATATTTATGTAATAAATTAGTACTGTTGAAGTTTTGCTGTGACTGAGTGTCCTTATAAGTTTAGATGTACTTTTGATTATTAAAACGCATTTAAAAGTATTTATTAACCCATATAAAAATGTTTGATGTAATAAATGTAAATCAATCATCGAACCAAAACTCACCAAAGACTCACCGGTACACAACAGATCAAAGTCACAATTAAATATAAGAGCAAGGTTACTTACCAATATATATTTAAAATCAATATTTTGGATATTTCCTTTTCCAGTCAATTCTGTAAGAATACCAATGTTGTACCACAAAGACATACCAATAGTGTCAGTTATTGCAGAAATCATTGTATCATACCATACATACAAACCAAAAATAGGCATTAGTGCCCTATATGTAAATAAACTAACAATTATACTCACGCTTAAAATGTGCCACATTAATATGTGTACCTTATACAATAAATAAATCTTGTTACCTATGCACCGCGCATCAGCTATGATAATATAACAAGTAATACATAAAAGTAAGGAAAAACCACACATTTCAACAAAAAATAACATATCACTTAATTTTAAGAATGTCCTCCACACTTCGAATGGCAACCACAGGGGATGTATCTGACCTTCGCACCAGGATAGTACCGTGCTTAACCCAAACATACTTATAGGCTTTTTTTTGCCGCCTCTCGGCATTGTCGAAACAGGATTTTGTTATTGATTGTGAGGTGCTCATTAACGTAAATAGTACACGATGGCCCCATTATGGACAGCTTTGATGAATCTAGTCCCTTCGTTAATCGATATGCCGAGACCAAATTATCACGTAACATTCTATTGGCAAGTTTAACAACAACATTCTTTGGCCGTTTGCATTTAGGATCGGCGTGGGGGACGCGATGCACTACAACAATGTCTGATACTCGTATGGGGCATTTGATCACCACACCCAATCTTTCTATAATGGTCACAAGGTTCTCGTCTCGCCTTTCGGGTAGGTTACAAACCTCAATATTGCATTGCCTCGCATTTTGTTCCATGGATGATATTTTGTACTCAAGCGATTTAACTTGTGATAGCAGGTCACTAGAACAGGACATTTTGTCTTCTATTGTCTTCAGTCGGTCATCAAATGAGTCTTGACGCTCGGCTGCGAAGCTGAGTGATTTCTCAAGGTCAGTTAGACGAGTGTTGGTCTCCTGTATCGACTTATTTATGTGTACATTCTCTTCCTTAAGTTTTATCATATTTGCATTAATTTCACTCAGCATAGAAGATATTTTTGACATCTCGTGAGCGAGGGATGAACTCACCGCCGCAGCAATACTATCAGAAATCTTGGCATCCCATATTGATAATTGTTTATTGAATTTAACTTCAAGGGTTGCCATGACATCACAGTCTGGTTGTTTGCGCTTACGAGTGTGAATAAATGAAACATTTTCGCTATCAATCGAGTTCACTATGTTGGAATCCGATGGAAATTTATTTGGTGGTGTATGTTGAGTACCCATTGCGCAAACAAGTAACCGCTTCGTCACAGGTGCGAGAAAGCAAACAATATAATCCTGTCCTACACCTTACAAGTAACGTGTGGGGTAAACGCACCTCCGCGCAGCCGAGAGATGCTAAGCCAGAAAGAATAGGCAATACTCGGCTTAGTTTTTGTTGCACACGGTATACCGTGTGATGTTCAATTTGCGCACGCGAAATTAACACCAATGCTTATCACACGCTTAACACTTATGTGCGAAAGTTCCTCGAAGTTAATTATTTGCACTTTTAATAACGCAGTAGCACTACCACTCTCGGAGCAGCTGAGCTAGCCCAACGATGAATGAAGCTAGCCCAACGATGAAATGATGATTTCCAGCCCCCCGAACAAGCCGGGTTCCGCAAAGGCTTCAGCACCATAGACCACATACATACGCTGCGGCAGGTTATACAGAAAACTAGAGAGTATAACCGGCCATTATGCTTGGCGTTTGTGGACTATGAGAAAGCCTTGATTCGATCGAGACTTGGGCTGTGCTTCAGGCCTCCAACGGTGCCATATTGACTTTCGCTATATCGAAGTATTGAGATGTCTGTACGAGAGCGCTACTATGTCAGTCCGTGTACATGAAGAGCTTACACAACCTATCCAATTGCACGAGGAGTGAGACAGGGAGACGTTATATCTCCGAAACTGTTCACAGTTGCGTTGGAAGATATGTTTAAGCTGCTCGATTGGAAAGGACTTGGCATCAACGTGAATGGCGAGTACATCACTCATCTTCGATTTGCCGATGATATAGTAGTCATGGCAGAATCCATGGAGGATTTAAGCACTATGCTCGAAACCCTAGACGGAGCTTCTCACAGGTGGGTCTTAAATGAACATGACAAGACGAAATCATGTCTAATGCCCATGTCGTACCTATACGATATCAGTTGGAAGTTCTGTCCTCGAAGTTGTTGACGAATATGTGTACCTGGGACAGGTAGTCCAAATGGTAGGTCCAACTTCGAGAAGGAGGTTTCTCGTCGAATCCAATTAGGATGGGCGCGTTCTTGAAGTTAAGGCAGATCTTTTCGTCCAAATACCTCAGTGTCTCAAGACGAAGGTCTTTGACCAGTGTGTGTTGCCAGTTATGACATACGGAAGCGAAACGTGGTCGCTCACTAAGGTCTCTTGAATAGACTCAAGGTTGCTCAGCGTGCTATGGAGAGGGCTATGTTAGGTGTCTCCCTACGGATAAAATCCGAAACGATGATATCCGTAGGAGAACTAGGGTGACCGACATAGCCAGAGGATTAGCAAGTGAAGTGGCAGTGGGCAGGCACATAGTGCGTAGAACCGATGGCCGATGGGCGGAAAGGTTCTCGAATGGCGTCCACGTAACGGAAAGCGAAGCGTAGGCCGACCCCCAACCAGAATGGACGGATGATCTGGTTAAGGTGGCGGGTAGCAGATGGATGTCAACTGCAAGGGATCGGTCCGCGTGGAAATCATTAGGGGAGGCCTTCGTTCAGCAGTGGACATAATTGGGCTGTAATGATGATGATGATGATGATGACACTTATAAGCGTCGTAACACAAAAGAGTACAACAATATCTATCTTTCTATCTATTCAACCTATCGCAGTCCACTGCTGGACATGGTCTCCCCCTTTTTGCACTAGATATCCCGGTATATAACAATATAAAATATTTCCATTACTAAAGAAGAGCAAAGCATTTTAATAATTTTTAATAGTGCTTCTAAAGTGTTTCTATAGGGCTTGAAATTGTACCAATCATCAAAAATGAAATTAATGCTATTAAAATTTTAGTTAGTTTTAAGTTAAAACTTTTGACCGACATGGGTTTCTGTAGTCAAATGTATGGATGTTATATATATTTAGACATATACTTATTTATATGATGATATGTCTAAAGATATTTATATTATTTTATTTTCAGATAGTGAAAAAATTAATAGACATGCGACAAAAGGAAGTCAGAAAAATTCACCCCGGCCTGACTTGTTTCAAAGATGGTGTAAGTTAATTATTTTAAATTTTATAATGTAATGTAATGGTCGTTACCATACAAGGTTGCCTGGAAGAAATCGGCTTGTGCGATAAGGCCGCCTATTGTAATGAATGTATATTGTTTTTGTAAAAGTGCAATAAAGTATATAATAAATAAATAAAAAATCCACTGTACCGCATTGAGTCCACGAGGTCAGTTGCGGCCCAATCTGACTATTTCTCCACATGGCTATGTCGGAAGGCCGGGAAATTATCGCCATAGCTTAAAACAGTGTTACTATAATGATACGTCAGCATTTTTGTACCAGAAAAGACGAAGGAATATTGTTGTAATACTGTTTTATAGGCTGCATTTTGTATGTACCAGGTTCGCATGATTCCGGTGGAATGTATCCCGGGTCTTCGGGAGACGGGATGGCGCGGGGGCCGAGCGCCCCCGCCCGAGCCCGAACCCGAGCCACAGGCGCTAAGGAACGTACTACACCAGGTTAGTAGCCTTTTTTTGTTGACGGTGTGTCAAAAGTGGTCATGCACACCGTAGTTCCGGGGTCGTACGGTGTGTGGGACTGACCACCTGCGCGGCCTCATACCACCACTAAAAAAACTCCCACCGATCACCCTCCTCCCGGTATGGACGTGACGATATATGCCAACGTAATCGATCGACCGTCGTCGTCTGGTGGACATGTGATTTCCATCCATCGTGGACACCGAGTGCACAGCAGATTTGAACGCCCAGATTCGACTCTCGCTTCGGGCCACCCACGGAGGTATTTCCCCGTCATCCCACCCGCACACGTGCGGCCGCTGGAAGACTCGGTGAAGTATTCCTCCCTTTACCAGTTGTAGCCTACTATATGTCTCTCAGGGCTTTAAGTGCAAGCCATAACAGAGGTAAGAGATCTCGAGGCCTACTATCTAAAATGATGTGTTATATAATTAACATATGATATATAAATCATGAATATATATAAATTGACGTGATAAAACTTGTAATTGAGCATTTTGATTGACCTCATAAGAGACTACGCAATTAATTAAGCATGTAAAGCATCACCAATACTGTGTGTGTATCTTGCATAACTTTAAATTACTTATTAGCGAACTAAAAACTGTTTATACACGTAATTGATGTGTGTGGGTGCGTGTTGTTTTATATGTATGTTACCATCTATCACTGATATATTCTCTATTTCCC
The DNA here is from genome assembly GCA_019425675.1 of Leucinodes orbonalis. Lineage (NCBI taxonomy): Eukaryota > Metazoa > Arthropoda > Insecta > Lepidoptera > Crambidae > Leucinodes > Leucinodes orbonalis. Next base: position 73,328 of record PQWD01003998.1, on the reverse strand, counting down.
ATAATGAAGTGGCATAAGGAATTTTGTTATTAAAGTTTTGCATTCATGCAATGTTTAACTGTCTATATGTCTTGTTTTTATTCTCTCTTATCTATTAATTAAGTATAAGAGACCTGTCATCTGTTGTCTCGGGTGTCGAACGCAGTGTGGCATTGATGGAGAATAATAACTGTATAGGTTGTTAGTCCTCATCGATGGAGTTCTGTCATGGTCAGCGTTCACATACCATCAGTTGAGGCGTATCACTTAACAAAAAAAAAATCTTTTAAACCTATCATTTGGTGTAATACTGAGACGTTGGCTACTACACCAAGGGTTTTGGTTTCGATCCCGGCAGTACAAACATCTGTGTGCATGAACACGTCTGTTTGATTGGTCTGGGTGTTTCCTATATATAAAATATAAGTGTTTATCATTGTAAATACCGCAATACAAGGTTCACGCTTAACTTGGGCTAGATGGCGTTGTGTTAATGTCATAGTTATTTATTTATTTTTACTATCGCAGTCCACTGCTGGACGTCCCATATAGTGCCACATTTCCGTACTAATATTATATGTGTTTACAGGTGAAGACACGCTGCGGCATGGCCTTTCTTGAAGCCGGTGGACAAAGCCGAGGTGCCGGACTACTATGACCACATCAAGTATCCCATGGGTAACTTTACAATGTTCTAACACGTTAAATTAAGCCGTAAAGTACTCTTTACGACAAAAACTTATCTTATGAGTATGTATTAATGCTTGAAAATATTTTTTGTTTTAGTTTTTTATACATTGAAATTTGGTTTTGAATAAGCCCAGTTGCTAAAGTATTAAAATAACATACTTATTACATTATAAAGTGTCAGCTAAACAAAGTTTGTGGGTTTGATCCCGTGCAGAGTAAAAAATTAATTGTTTGAATGAATGTATCTATATGATTGGTCTTTGCCTTATCTATCTATTTTGAATAATAAAAATTTATTTAAAAGTAATTTATGTATGCACACCTGATGATTCGGTACAATTTGGTTAACTTAGTGCTAAATTGTCCTTTGCAACTGTCGCTGAAAGGCCTTCTTCTAAAGGTAAAGGCCTGTCGCTCTAGTGGGACATTCAAGGATGTACTGTTACATAGAAAATCGGTGGCTCATTGGTGTGGACTGGTGTCTTGCCATCTAGAGGGTGCAGGTTCAAATCCCGCCATGTACTAATGTCATTACGAATCTTCGAAATTATATGTACGTTTATCCGACGCTCTTCCGGTGTAGGAAAATGTCGTGAGGTAACCTGCGCACGCCTGCGATTAAATTCAAAGGTTGTTCGTGAAGTCGGCCAATCAACTACAACTAAGGCCTATACACCCTTTACGGGTAGGCTTGTGCCCCGCGGTGGGACGTTTAATGAACTGATAATGATGATTTCAGGTACTGTTAGTAAGATATACATATAAAATTTATATGCCACAGACCTCCGTACGATGGGCGAGCGGCTCAAGGCCCGGTACTACGTGTCGAAGCGGCTGTTCATTGCGGACATGACGCGGATATTCACCAACTGTCGCCTCTACAATTCACCAGACACAGACTACTATAGGCAAGTATAATTTTCTATCGATAATGCTGTGTATGCTTTTAATAGGTGTATATATTAGACCTAATACAACCTGTACATTTTTTTTATGATGTGTGGACGGTCTGGACGCTCACCTGATGGTAAGTGATACGCCAGACCATGACAGAGCGCCATTAAAGGAGACCAACAACTGATAGACAGTTATTATTCTCCATCAATGCCGCACTGCCCCATCACCCGAGACAACAGATGTTAGGTCTCTCATACCCGTTAATTTCACTAGCTACAGTGCCATCAATCCGAAACACAAAAGTGCATAACATTCCTCTTTCACGGGATGATATTTGGCCACTGCAGTGGTATTCTAGGACTCAGTATCGAGTCTGCCACCTAGTAAATGATGAAAATGTTAATATATACACTGTTGGCGTACCTTTCTAAATAATAAATAAGTTGGGAAAATATATAACTATACTGTGGTCTAGTGGGTCTGCTGCGATCGGAGGTTGTAGGTTCGAATCTCGCGGGAAAACATCACTTTGTACGATTTACATCTAGTTCGGTTAGGACATTGTAGGCTGAATCGTTTTGGTGGTTTAAGCGCTTGGTTGTGGCCCAATCTCCCACCTATGCTGGGAAAGCTGTGCCCTGCAGTGGCCGTTATAGGCTGTTACTTGCCATTATATACCAGCAACAAGGCCGCATTTGTCCATTGTATTAGTTTCATCCCTTAGAACCGAAGTTTCTTTAATCTTATGCTTGGAATTTCTTTAATAAGTCATCTGAGCTAGCAGTTGCCCGGTGAACTTGTAAAGATATTTCGGTCGGAAGCGTAAAGTCCATTCGAAGAAAACTTTGGCGTTCTCGATAAATATAGGTTGACAGCGCAAAGGTTGACGGTCCCAAATCCCCCAATGATGCTTTTAATCAAAGAAAGCAGGTGGTAGGCATTTAAAAAAAAATTATGATAACTATTGACGATTCAAAAGTATCTGTAAAATATGTATTTGAATAAATTGGTTTTGAGTTCGAGTTCGCGCAGCGTTACTCCTGAAATGATTCCTGTAGTGACAGAAAGAATTAAGTTATCGATGTAAAATTATCATAATTACTTTCAGATGTGCAAACACACTGGAGAAATATTTCCAAACGAAGATGAAAGAGGCCGGCTTTTGGGACAAATGATCTCAGTCGGGGCGCGAGCGAGACTCCTCGCCCGCCAGCGAGGCTAGCAGCTACGCCACGCAAAATTAGACCTTATTGTTACAGTGATATGATACTTAAGCCCTGATTCTGAATATTGATTTAGAAAGATAAGGCTGAAATTGACAGAAAATTCTAGCAGAAAAAAATGGCTCGGGACGAAAAGACTTGGTCCCCAAAATAGGCTTTTTTTTTTATAGCTTCTAACTGGGACGTGAGAATGTTTAGTTTTTTGAATATATTGTTTTGAAAATGGCTTTTTTTGAGGGCAAGTTCTTTTTTCGTGCCTGGCCATCGCGTTTTTCTGCTAGAATTTTTCTGCCAATTTCAGCCTCATGTTAGAAAGGGATGGTGCTATTTAGCGTATAGAGCGCTATCCTTTCTCATTTTACTTAGGTGTAGATCAACGCTTGAGTTTCGTCTATTCTAGAATACGGGCCTTAGTGAATGAATATTGTTGGACAGGACTGTGCCAAGCGAAAATGAACCTCAAAGTGTTAGTGTCATGTTATACAATATAGTGCACAAATGTTCGGACTTAAGTTATACAATATTGAATAATCAATTGAGAAAGGGACAAATTGAGTTATATATAATTATGGTGTGATATCAGGTGAATGTAGAGTATGTTATTTAAAGAAATATAACTAATATAGGCACCCTCATCCTCAGGCATATTTTGGCTATGGGAACTTCAGTTATATTTTTTAGTATAGTAAGTGTGGTATGTAAAAATATCTTTGTAATTATAACCACTCATTAAAATGTGAAAAACTACTATTTCACTGTGCGATTTTTTCCTAGTTTGGTGAGGACATTGCAGTCTGTATCACCCCGATTGTCCGAAAAGAAAGATGATTCCGTGCTTCGGAGGGCACTTTAAGCTGTCCGTTCTGGCTACAATCTATGGATGCTAGTCGTTAGCACCCGCCAATCCTTATTGGTTACGGCCCAATCTCCCACAGCTCGCTGTGGGAGGGCATGTGTCCTTCAGTGAGCTGTTATAGGCTGATGATGATGAAACTGCAAACCTAGAAAATCTATAGTTTCTAAAAAAAATGTTTCTTACACACATCAGTGTTACATCATATAAAAGTTTCAGAAAATAAATAATAAATTCACGTGACTTGTTGTTAAATGTAGAGGTTAATGAGGTTATTTTGAGACATTTGACATATATTGCTGTGCAATTTATAGCCAATATTCAGTCAAATATTCTACGCACCTGTCTGAATTTTAGAAGTCTTTAAATTATTCTTGAATCCACTATGTGTAGGTCATAAGAAAAATATAACCATATTGTTTCCTAGTTTTGCCGTCAATTTTATGAACATATGTATATTTTGTGCTCATAAGTAAATCAATGTATGTGATTTGGTTTTCAACTTGAAAATTTCTTAAATGATTGAGAAATCTTTCATGTATTTCAATTACGTCCTATGATTGTGTATTACTTATTTCGTCTGTTTATACGTATGTCATATTAGAAAGGTACTTTTTAATGAACCAGCTACAATTTAGCTGTAGTTGGTAGTAATCAAATTAGGTATTGTATTAGTAGTGTTTATTGGAGGTTGTCGAATCAAAGATGGTAAATTGTATAAATTATAATTTTGGAAAATACACGCGTGTATAAATTAATCTTACAGTAACTAGAAACGATAGCCGCAGCTTTTCGACTCCCGCGCCACGCGCATTCACGCCCCCAACGTACGTGCGTAGACAAATAGTTATGGGANATTATAGCTAAAATTTTCAACTCTAATGATAGCAGTGATTTTTGTCTATTTGTATATATTTTAAAATTTACAAGGAATGAGTACTGGTATATGTTGAAAACTGTATTACCTTGTGGTTATCGCTAGTAGGATATATTCACATTAGATCAATTGACTGCTTAAAGACTAATTTATTACCTAAAGACAATGAATTCGTAACGTTAACTATATTATTATATGTTAATAGATCTTTGTAGATGGTATATTTAGGTTAAGTCAGGGTTTTTATACATTATATATTTTGGTTTGTACATCGAAGATGGCATTTAGGTACAATAGTGTTGGGCATAACAAAAGCCTGTATTTAATTAACATTTAATAACAATTTATTAATTATTGGTTTTGCAATTGACTATTAATTAATTGTTTGTTGAGTTTGCAATTATAAATTTTCAATAATATGAAAATAAAGTATACTCTCATAAGGTTGACCAAAGATCTTGCAGTCAGCAGAAAGCCGCTGGTTTGAGGCCGCGCTATATCTTTATTTCTGAAAGTCACTATGAGAACCTTGTGTAATAGTGTAATTTCTCGTAAATAAATGGCAAATTATGTGTACGAAGATAATATTTTTTATTTTAATTTAGCCCATCAGCTTAACATAATTCCTATAGCTAAACAACAAAAAACACATTATTAATTGCATAGATTTAATCACAAGTGTTATTTCTTATAATAATTCAATTGGTATTTTGGAACAACTCTTATTTAAACATACCCACCATCTAGCAATTTGTTTTTTGTCAAATTAGTAATTGTTACGAAGAAAACAAGACGCTTTAATGATGCTAAAGATGGCAATGGACTATTAAATCGAATAAAAACATCTTTTAACCGCCAGGATTCCAGACAATAGAAACTCTATTGTTTTTGTTGGCTATATCCGTTGGCAGCGGTAAATGGGTTAATTCAGGATATCGATTTATAGGAGCGATTTATCGATTTATATAAATAAATAAATATCCACTGACATTCACACAGTCATCTAGTCCCAAACAAAGGATTCACCTGTCACAAAAAAGTTTTTTTTTTGTAAATACACAGATACATAGAAAACATGTAAACCACTAACAGACATGTTCATCAACACACATATTGTACTCACATACATACATGTTTGGGATCGAACCCAATGTATATTGTATAGCCGATGTCTCAACCATTACAACAGATGGGTCGTCAATATCTTGGTTTTCTTCGGGAAATAAATGAAACGTTTACAGTTTGGCTGAAGAGTATCCGTCATAGATGCCAAACTTAGCCCAATCCGTCCAGTGGTTTGGGCTGTGTGTTGATAGATAACTGTGTCAGTCAATCAGTCGCATTTGAGTTATGTATATAGATTTAGATAGTTATATTTTTAAAATAAAAGTATTATTACTGAAAAGTGATTGCAAAAGAGACGTACACGTCCTATTACAGTCTAACATAAATAAATTGACTTTGCGGGGGAATATAATCAGCCCGACTATCGGTCCTAGAAGTCTGACGTGGGTATGCAGTCTTCATTTAATAGGCAATGACTTATTTGGATTGAATAAAACACAAATATTAAATACTGTTTTGGTTTTTATTTTTTTAACACTTCATGTCCACACATGGAGTACATAGAACATTTTAAGAGGGGAATGTAAACATTTTTACATGATTAACTGTTATTAAAAGTACATACCAGTCTCCTTTGTTAATATAAAATCCGATGGATTTCTCGTAATAAGTACCTTAAGTGTACTGTAAGTAATAACTTAAATGCTTGCTTAGTACTAAAAATATATTTTACTTAAAAATAAAGTTTGAACGGTTGTGGCCGCTTTTAAAAGCAAATTAACAATGTATAGATGTGTTGATTTTAAAAGCGACATAACTTCAGACTAGATTTTATAACTACCGTTTTCTCTGAGTCACGAAATAAGTGTTGATGTAAGTCTAATTCATAAGTAAATGTAAAACATACCATAGTTGATTTATATAAATTAAAAAGACAGCAAGGTTTTCCCCGTAAACACGAAACAAATATAGGATCATTATAAGATGGCCTTAATATCTTATTACAAAAACATGTTCATAGTTGATTTTGAACAATTTAAGAAATAAACTTCAATTTTAAAATCATTGTCTACTAAAAACTGATTTCAAGGACTTTCTACAGTATCTAAACTTCATAAAAATTACATACGAGAAATACTCAGTCATTGGATTATGGACATTAGCAAAACATTTAATGTTGAGAGCTATCAGATGATTATGCATACACAAAATAGTAAAATTGAAAATTCATCCTAGTATACAATGTAAATGATTTGTCGTTATATTTATTGGACGGATACTCTCACACATAGCTCCCATAACCCGAAAAGTTTCTAGTTTATATTTCTATTTATAACATTCAAGAAATTAATTTTTATAACATCTTTATGATGAATCACTAGCAGTCAAGTCATACTCAATAGCTGGTTAATAATAATTGCAGGTTCAAAACCATCTTTCATTTATATAAAAAAATGTGTCATTCATAACTTCATTTGGGTATATGACAATCTTTAATAATCTTTGATAAAAGGGGAAAAAGGATTGATTTCATTGTGTAACAAACAAAAATAAATAATCTATGTATGTTGGACAATTTCACTTACAAAGGCAGGGCCAATGCACAATTGAGCTAAAGCTGGCAAATAATTCAAAACATTCAGTTTTAGGATACAATATGAGATCATGAACCTTTTTTAAGTACAGTGGCTCGAAATTAAAGTATCACGTCAACTATCAGCCGCAAATTGGTGTTCTCAAACTTTTGTTTCATTGAATCAGTTCTTTAAAAACATAAATTATTGCCACTGTTTCAAAACTATGACCAGGAAATATGGTGATATAATAACGGTATGTACTACCGGGTAGACTAAACACTATTTCGTTGACTAGGCGGAGTAGCGGGATCCCTATCAACCTAATCCGTATAAAACTATTGTTCTTAAACAAAATATCACTTGTCATCCACTATTCACTGGAAGTTCACTATGCGTTTATATTTTTTGAGTATTTTCCCATTAATTAATGAACACAACACTGTTTATCATTCACTCCACTACACTCGGTGGCTTAAGCCGGGACTGGCTTCACTCGTGGGGTTCAAAGATATGAAGACATGCACCATTCGAACGACGTAATGCAAAATTCCACTATCTACGGCTTGGGACACTCAATTGTTCTAGATTGTCCTATTTTTGCCAGTAATGGACTAGCTATTAGCGTCGTAAGAGTGATGCATTTAGTATTTGGCACAAGGGCGCGGCTGCATCAGCGGCCTCAGTCCTGAGCGGCTCCTGAACTCACGGAGGCGGAGTCTTGTCTTGAGGACTCCCCCCTTGACGGGCCCGAGGGCGTGGACACGCAAGACCTACAAATGAAACAAGAATAAGATAATTACAACAAAATTGCGTAATGATTATTATTTAAGTTCTAAATATCAATTATTATTTTCACGTATATTCCTAGGACTCTAAACTTTCTACACTAGAGATAAATTGTATTATTCTACGCCTACATTATTGTAAAACTATTAATTTGAAACGAATCATGAAAAAATTATAAATTTACGAAATTCCATCCGCAAGATTCTCAAAGTTTGGACCAATCATAGAACAGCATTTCATTATACGCTTTTTTAAAATGCGACAAAAAAATACACTACTCTCTGATTGGTCGATGTTGACGGTGGTAATGCTTGTCCATAGACTTAGATTTCCTTTTCCTAGGTTTCCTAGGATTTTTAAATGTTTGTTCCATCTTAGAGCACGTTACTTGGCGATCATAAATTTAAAAAAAATGCAATACTTGTTATTTCCTTTAGTTGTGACCACGCCAATTTCGTCGGATTAAATCCGGTAAATTTAATGTTTTGCTAATAGGTGATCTTTCTAGATAGGCAAAGTGTGTGTCCTGAAAATCAAGGTGAATCTAACTAGATTAATGACCAAGTGTGTGTTACCATGGTCGTTCCTGAGCGCGGGACGAGCTCGTCGGGAGAGGAGGCGCGGCTGCTGCGGGCGCTGTCCGCCGTCGCGTACGAGTGTGCTCGTCAGCTGCAATCACTAATGTTAATCTTCAACAGTAAATGATAATCATAATAAGTGTTTTACATAGGTACATGTACATATAAAAGAAATCAATTATAAGTACTTAGACTAATTATATGAAGATAAACAATCAAACAATGACACTAAATTGGTCGCCACTCAGCTTATAATGTTGAGGTGCTACAAGACACTCTAACGCTGTTCTCTCCGTGGAAACCAGTGCATACATTATTAAACTACAATTTAATTACGGGAGAGCCATTGGCGTACACTTCCATATATGCTTATAAGCAGTGCATACCCTGTGCGTCCAGAGAACAGGAAAATGCCAACATATTAAATGAATCCCACTGAAATAAGTCCATTTTCTTCTACATATTTGAAACCATAGGCGATCTGCTGTCATCAATAGCACTCAATTTGACAAAATGTAAATTATTATTGTTTTTGCGATTAGTCTCTTTAGATGCACTCACTTTGCTACCCTACTCATGATCTTTGTGCACGCCATGCTGAGGGCATGTTTCTTTCTTCTATTTAGCATTTATTCATTTAAGTCATTGTCAGTTTAATGTAATTGTGATGTATATTAATATAATAATTTACAAAATTTTAATTTAAGTACCTAATAAATAAAAAATAAAGCTAACGCTTTGGTTTCAGAGGGGTAGGCAGATATGATGGAACGCTGATTTAAATAATAGAAAACCAGTTACTAAAAATCTAAAGTGACAATTAGAAATCAAGACCTTATAATACCTTTGATAATAATTTCAATTTCAGAATATTGGTGTTTAAAGCCTAAAGTGCAAAAGAATGACGACCTTGTGGTGCATGGTCGAATGTTGGCTACTACACAAGGGTTCCGAGTTCGATCCCGGGCATTACAAACATTTGTGTGCATGACCATGTTGTGGAAATGTAATTTTAATAAGTGTTTAATTGTAAACGTACTTTAAATCCACTTCTTGAAGGAACAGACGTACTAAAAATGCCAGGTGCCTGCTTCCAACATGCTTACTGACAGTGGTTATAAAAGAAACTTTGCGCCCAATGAGTTGCGATAATTACCAGCGTAAGTGGAGTGCGATTCCTCTGCGGACTGAGGGGCGGCTGCGAGCCTCCTCCACGTCCAACTGCAAGATGCTCTCCTGGCTCCCAGTGTACTGTGACAAATACTACTGTTAACACACTATTCAATTACACACTTTGACAAACAATAATATAACTAGGTGCACAATGTACTCAAAAGTGTCCGCGCAAATTCAAATTCAAAATTCTTTATTCAAATTAGGCTTACAAAAGCACTTATGAACGTCAAAAATATACAAAAATATAATAAAAACAATTAAAAAACTAAACTAAAATATGAATTTTGATGCTTTGAAAAAAAAACGCTTCAGTGGATTGGCCTGTTGAGCCAAAATTATGCCCATCCGTCAGTTAAGCAATATTTCATTCATATCACGTCGCTCGCTACATAGCTCGAGCTTTTAATTTATACCCTTAAACGACGCTTTAAGAACAAACTTTTAATGAATAATTTTATATCATTCAAAAAGGATATGTTGGATTCAAACTTAGTTTTCAAATTTATTATTACTTTTACGATTCCAAAGTGTCTTGTAAAGCTTGTTAAATAAAGGATTTTTTCAGTTCATATGTGTCAAGCGGCTCGGTCATTTTTTGGTTGATATTTCTTGGTGATTGTGCATTTAGGTAGTTTATTGTTCATCTAAGATTACATTATATAAGATAGGTATCATTATTTCGAAGTATCTTCAGTCTTCAAAGGGAAGGAACAGTGACGTAAAAGGAACGGTTCCATTTACGTCTTGCGGATCTATCAAATTCAACGAACTAATGGCGAGTATGGTTAATAACTTGTCAACAATGCCTAGCTTAAGATCAATGCAACCTATGAAACACTGATGCTTAATCGACAATATCTCCATATATTTCAATGGCATTATGTCCTATGGTGTCACGATTTTTAGTTAATTATTCATGGCTTACCACAAAGCCATAGTACTTGAGGATATCCATTTTGCACATGGGACACGTGCGGTGCTCCAGCCACGGATCTATGCAGTTCTTGTGGAAATCGTGTCTGTAACATGCACAAATTAAACGTTAAATAATTTACCTACTGTGAGATCGCAGAAACAATTCGATGGTCGAATAATAAAAACTTTGTAGAATATATTGGTGAAAATGCTATTTTACTAAAATAACAAAAAAAAATCCGTAAATTTTTTTTTTTGATATGCACTAATCGCGAAAAAAAAAGACGATAAGACTAGTGTACATCAATTTCGAACAAATTTTAAACGATAATAGAGTATTAACGTTAATAGTCTTTATACGTTTATTTTTATATTTAAATACGAAATATTATAATTTCGTATTTATAACATGTTTATTGCTGTATTAACTATATTGTACAATTATCTAGGCGACACTAAATGTCGACCTTCAGCGTTTCAAACTTACCTACAAGGAAGAGATCTAAGTGTTTCTGACACTTTGTAAGGTTCTATGCAGATAGCGCAGCATTCGCCGTCGCCCTGTACTTCCTGTAACATGCATAATTTTCCATGAAGTGAACATATTATTGAAAACTACAATTTTTTATATAAATGTACTGGAGTAACTAGACGGTCATGACACTCACCTAATGGTAAGTGATACGTCCAACCATGACAGAACGGCATTGAAGGAGAACAACAACTGATAGACAGTTTTTATCCTCCATCAATGCCGCACTGCTCCCATCACCCGAGACAATGGATGCTAGGTTACCCGGTAATTCAACTAACTACAGTGCCCTCATCCCGAAACTCAAGTGCATAACACTCCTGTTTCACTGGACGATATCTGGCACTGCGGTGGTACCTACCCAGACGACTCAGTATCAAGTCTTCCATCTAGTAAAAAAGTTTAAACAAAACTACATACAAAAAAGTCTCACTTGTTAATCAAAACTAATATTAAGTTGGATGTCTGCTTTATTGCCAACTTTTCTTTAACCTCCCGTCTTCTGCTGGGTATAGGTCTCATTAATTGCTAACTTATTTATTTATTCAATTTATGTGCATAAAGAAAACTTATGGATGTCAAATTTGATCACTGGTTCGGACTGTTGTTGTCAACTGACAAGAATCCAGCAAGAAACTCTGGAGTTACTCTCATAACGGCTCTCAGACTCAGAGTAGTCTGACTGCGTCCGATACAAGACTAGGTCTTTAACGACTAATAGTATCAAGCCTCTGAACCAGTGTGAGTTGGGGAGTTCGTTCGATTTTTGACAGGATGCAATTAAGGCGCCATGAGTCAGAAAGTTGTATTTTGATACCTTTTGCCTTTTCTGGTGGCATTTATTCTACAACTCAACAATTATTAAAGTCATTAAGGTATATGTAAGTGTTCAAATGAGGTGTTATGGCGATAGCCGATAAATAATCTACCTAACCCTAAAAAATAAACACTCGTATATGTATACCTATACATTTACTTTGAGGGTACCTATGAAATATGAATTCGATACTCACTCTATCTTCAGTCTTCAAACTCTTGACGGGAATTTTAGACAGCGCTTTTTTGGCCGCGCAGCATAGACGTTTCTGGAAACCATAAGCCCTAATCAGCTACACACGGATAACTAATAGGTAAATTATATTGAAAGAATTTATTTATTTGTATAGTGTAAAAAAATATATATTTATACTTTTGTACATCTTAAGAGCAAGCCCATCATAATTTTAAAAAAAAATCTTTTTATTGAACATTATTTTTCTAGCATTTGGAAATTTCATACTTTAAATGTAGGCCTGCATTCTTATGTATAGAACGGATATATTACAAAACTATGACATTTAATACCTACCTATCTACAAAAGATTTACTATTGTGCCTTGCTACTGCTATGTTTTGAAACATATTTTTAAACTAAGGGTTTATCTCCGGTTACAAATTAACGGTAAGGTAAGATATATTATTATTAGCAATTCCTTGCTGAATATTTTATGTCTCATAAGTCATAACCTAGAGCGTCGGTGGCTCAGTGGTGTGGACTGTCGCCTTCCTACCGGGAGGCTGAGGTTCAAATCCCGACACGTACCAATGTATTTTCGAATTTTTGAAAAATATATGTACGTTATCCGATGCTCTTACGGTGAAGGAAAACATCGTGAGGAAACCTTCATGCACGCCTGCGAAGAGATTCGAAGGTTGTGTGTGAAGTCGTCCAATCCGCACTGGGCCCGCGTGGACGACTAAGGCCTAATCACCCTATACGGGTAGGCTCGTGCCCCTCGGTGGGGACGTTTAATGAGCTGATGATGAAGTCATAACCTTATAAACTAAAAGTGCTCCAATCAGGTATCTTAAAATAGGAAGCACAAATTCGTTGATAAGGGACTGTTTGACAGGTGTAATCAATGCAAACATTTCTTTTACCTAGGTACATGACTAATTCAATAAAGTTAAACAAGGGCTACTCTTAAAATCACTGATATATTATAGCATACAAGGCTCATATAACATAAGGCGTAATGTAAACCTTTGGTTCTATTGAATAATATCGTCTTCATCTCTTCAACCTATCGCAGTCCACTGCTGGACATAGGTCTCCCCCATTTTGCGCCAGATATCCCGGTCCTCGGCTTTTCTCCTCCAGCCTCCAACAGCGACCTTTCGCAAGTCGTCGGCCCATCAGGCCGGAGGGCGTCCTACGCTACGCTTGAAAATATTGTCTCATTGATAAAGTAAATACTAACCGATAGTCTATCCTTAGCGTGAATGTATCGGAAGCGCTGGATGTAGTAGAACACCAGCCACGCCAGCGAGATCACCATCAGCACGATGAAAGAGATCGACACGAACAGCACTGACGTCCTACAGCAAAAAATCATATGAAATTACTAATATAGCATAAATAAATATCTACTGACATTCACACAGCGTCATCTAGCTTCAAGTTAAGCGCGAAGCTTGTAGCATGGGTACTAAACAACGGATAAACATACTTACATACTTTTTTCGTCAATATTTACATACTTATTATAACATAGAAACACCTAGACCAATACAAACAGACATGTTCATGCACACAAATGTTTCTACTGCCCGTAGAACGTTCTGTAATGTTCATAGAACCCCGATCCCTCGTGTAGTAGCCGACGTCTCAACCACAACACCAAATGGCTCGTCATTTGACAACAACTTTATCATTGTCTACCTCTATTAAACTCTATATTCATATTAAACATATTTGATATTCGTCTTGTTCGTTATCCTTCTTATTTTTTGGAATATTTAATCAAATTAAATGTTTACCAAATGCAACTTTTTGAAAGGTACAATGTGATGTTTACCAAATGGGAAATTTACCACATGTATTAATATAAATAATACATGTGAAGTACCCGAGTATTAATATAATTTAATAATGTAGGCAAGTATTTTGATTCATAGGCAGTCACGCCCACGCATAGCGTCGCAATAAGATAAAGACATTAGGAAGAAGTCCAAGTGCAGTGTGCATGTAGGTCACATGTCATATAACGTCATCGGATATAATATTCATTAAATTGTACTGGCTTCAAGAAAGACTAAGCGCAGTTTGAAATATAGTCAAATACTCATATCGCTTATTTTCAAGATTGTCAATAGCCTAAGTCTTACTGAAGTGTACAGGCCTCCCCACACAATATAGCTATGTGGAGATTAGGCCGAAGCTTACCACATTATTTAACCCACCAGTTAATATATTTTTTTGCAATTATCTTTGGCCGATTTAGCCTCAAATAAATTAAACTAGAAGCAAATCAACAGTGACTTTCACTATGCAATTCCTTCATGAAGGCGAACCCGTTATCCCCGGATCACGAAGCGATTTAAACTCAAAACTAGACCACAAAGGCAATTAGACTAACTTTGTGATACGTATCGTACGTATCACAAAGTTAGTCTAATTGGTAGATACCAATTCTATTTCAATTTATCTATATTGGTAGATACCAATTCAGTATAGCAACGCGCCAGGCCACTTTTGATAAATTATAATAATTCCTTGGATACCTTATTATTATACATAGTTTAAGGACCAACAAAACAATACTTACTCATCAGTATCATTATAAGCCTATCACGTCCCTACAGGGTACAGACCTTACCGCTAAGAGTGCTGCGCACTTTTGTGCTTCGGAATGAGGGTACTGTAGCTAGTGAAATTAACGGGTATAATAGACCTATCATCTGTTGTCTCGTGTGACGCAATACGGGCGTTGATAGAGAATACTTACTGTCTCTGTCTCCTTCATTGCCGCTCTGTCGTGGTCAGGCGTATCACTTACCATCAGGTGAGCGTTCTGACCGTCCCATTAATTCGTAATATAAAATAAAAAAATGGGAGCCTTAGGTGGGGAGATCCCCAATCATAGTAATAAATACCAATACAGTTTTAAAAACTTGCAAAACGACTCACTTGTTAATGTTATTGCTGACGTTGGCGAAGGTTCGACTCTTAATGATGCCGATCATGACCTTGGTGCCGTTGTCGATCAGCCGCGTGATCTCCTCGCCCTTCCACTTGTACGTGAACACCGCCGAGATGTTGCCTGAAACAATAAAATGGAACCATTCAAAAATACTCTGCTAGCCTAGTATCGATTGATGCAAGTTCCTAACCAACTGACGTCATCATAATCATTATCACATCCCATCGCGGCATATTATCACCACTAACCTCATCTTGTGTGCGCAGAGATCATTTGATAGGCGCCTTTGTAATCGTCAACTAATGACTGAACGTATGCGCAAATAAAACTAGGGCAAAGTTCTGTTTTGTTTTGAATATAAAATTTTGATATTTATTAAGCTAAGTAAATAAAAAAGATAAATTGTACATTTTTTAATGAATTTTATCTGTAAAAGTAACATTTGTTGATGTTAGAAATATAGTGGGATTTTATTCACACGTCATTACACAAAAGTCACACTGAATCGTTTTTTATTATCTGTACACATGACTAATTATGTACTAAACAGCTATCTCAACGTTTACAATAGTAACATTGTATAT